>CAUYRT010076411.1:0-20708 GCA_963574885.1 Lepilemur ruficaudatus
AGAGAAATGCAAATCAAAACCACAATGAGATACCACCTAACCCCAGTGAGACTGGCCTCTATCAAAAAATCCCAAAACAACAAATGCTGGTGAGGATGTGGAGAGACAGGAACACTCTTACACTGCTGGTGGAACTGCAAATTGGTGCAACCTTTGTGGAAAAGAATTTGGAGATTCCTCAAAGAGCTAAAAATAGAATTACCATTTGATCCAGCTATAGCATTATTAGGCATCTACCCAAAAGAACATAAGACATTCTATTATAAAGACATCTGCACTCGAGTGTTTATGGCAGCATAATTCACTGTTGCTAGGTCGTGGAAATAACCCAAGTGCCCATCAATTCATGAGTGGATTATTAAAATTTGGTATATGTTTACAATGGAATATTACTCAATTTTGAGAAACGACAGTGAGCTAGCACTGCTTATATTATCCTGGATTAAGCTTAAACCCATTATTCAAAGTGAGGTGACACAAGACTGGAAGAATAGACCCCACATGTACTTGCCATCAAATTGGTACTGACTGATTAACACTATGGGGCTCCAATGGTGGCGGTGTTCACTAGGGATTCAGGGCGAGGAGGGTAAACCCACATCTGAGCAATGTGGTGGGCACTGTGGAGGGGAGGGACATGCTTGAAAAGTAGTTGGGGAAGGGAATTAGGGGTCTCAGTAGGGGGAAGGAAATCCGCTAAAACTGATTTATGTGATTAACTGTACATCTTGGTAAATTCACTAATAATCATTTAATTGTACACTTAAAATGGAGTCAAGGCATGATATATAAAGTATACTTCAATAAAATGTTGGGGAAAAAAAAAAAAAGAACCACTGGGGAGCTCTGAAACATGCCCCAGGCTCTGGCTGCACCCTGAGCCAATTAAATTAGGATCTCCAGGGCAGGAGATTTTCTCAGTATGTGTCAGTGTTTTCTAAAGCTTCCCAGGTGACCTATAGAAAGCTCTAGATCAGTAAAGGGGTGATTCAAGTCAAGCTGGCCTTGAAGTTAACTCCTGTTTGTGGGACATGCACGTCTCTGGCTTTCTCTGGAGACAGTCTCCACACTGATCCCTCGCAGAGCTAAGCAAGGAGCCCTGAGCTATTTCTCAGACACTGCGGGATTCTCTGAAATCAGCAGATTGAGGGCACAAAAGATTCTCCTGCAGACACACAGGCATAAGAAAAAAAAAAACCCAAAAGTACATTTACTTCATGCACAGAATTTCTGCTATTTCTTATCCGTGTGAACTTAGGCAATTACACCCCAGTTTGGGGATAATAGTACTTCATAGGGCTTATGAAATGACTGTGAGATAATATATGTCATGTTTTTCCCAGCACCTGGTCTACTCACCCAACTACTCCTGGTTTTGATTTCCTGAGGACGCCCACTCCTCCAGGAAGACCTGCCTGTCTCTGGGGTGGTTCTGGGGTGGTCAGGTCTGGTGTGAAATGCTCTTAGGCCAGTGTGGGGGCTTCTGCCTGCATCCATTTCCACTGTGGCATCCGTCTGCCACACTCATGATCATACACGTATGGAGATGGGCCTGGGCATCTCTCCTCTGGATAGCGCTGCCTACACGCTGATGGCGTTTTTCTTTTGGGCTTCTTTTTATTGATAACAAGCATATGTAATAACCCACTTTTTGTTAGCTTTCTTTCCAGAGCTCAACACAATTACTAAGTGTCAGCTTCTTTGTCCAATTACTATTCAGTCATGCCTCCCTTGGGTCACCTTGAGTGGATGTCGTGTTGGGTGTTTGAACAAAGCTTATATCGATAGTTGGTTGATCTGGTCACTTAGACATCCCTGCTCTCCTCAGTCATTGTATCCAAGTTAGAGATTAAGGATGCAAGCCTTGGTATTGCTGCCTGGATTTGAATTCTAGCTTCACTGTCCTGGCAAAATGAAATCCCTTTTTTGAGCCCTCAGTTATCTCATATAGAATGATCGTAATAGTACTCTGCTCACTGGTTTTTTATGGCAATGCTCAAGTGAGATAAACCTTACCATTTACCTGAATTATCACAGCTGGGAAGTGTTTGGGAAAAGCAGAGTGAAGATTTTATATATCCCAGATAAATAGGATGGCTGTTCATACTAACATGATAAAGTCTAGGAAATTTTTAAAAATTATGTATATGTCTAGTGAAACTGACAAGGTCTGTAATGGATGTTGCAGCTTTCGCTGGAGTAGGAAGATGGATTATTGGGAAGACCGAACAAAGGACAGAGAGTTTGAGAAACTGAGGGCAAATCTACTAAGAAAATCCATCCTTGCAAAAAAGAGTAAGTCAGATCAAGTGGGTGATGGGGTATGGTTGCTTGATAGTTTGCAGCGACAGTTTTCTCTTTGCTGCCTGACTGTGTGGCAGTGGTGATAAAACCGTAGAGTAGCAGAGAGTCAAGGCATCGCCTTGTGGCACCAAACAAGAAAACCAAGAGAGCATGAATCAGAAAGAAATGATTAACCAGTAAAAACATTTTTCAAAGAATTTAGATGCCTCCCCAAAATGAAGAGTTCTTAGAAAAACTGGTTTCTGAGACGGCTAAAGAAGGAAGCATTTTTCCTCCTGAAAGAGAATACAAAGAGGTTCCCACTTTAAAGAAACCTTGTATACAGAAAAGCCAACTTTTATTTATTTATTTATTTATTTTACAAATCATGCCTTTACTCCATTTTAAGTGTACAATTCAATGATTATTAGCAAATTTACCAAGTTGTGCAGCTATTCATATAACTCAATTTTAGTGGATTTCCTTCCCCTCACTGAGACCCCTGATTCCCTTCCCCAACTACATTTCAAGCATCCCCCCCCCCATGTGGTGCATTTCCATCTTTAAAGAAAGTATCCATGGAGGGAGAGGTTATTGACTTCACGATGTCCAATGGGCTTTACATATTTTGAATTGGGGAATCTTGCTAGCTGCAAAACAAGGTGTTAAACTCTGGATTGCAATATCACTGTCAAGATTGACACTTGAGGTCAAAGTAGGCATGTTCATATGAGTCCTTACACAATATTTTTTGTAATAAGGACAAAAGCATTTAACAAGAGACTGTTCACAGACATTCCATTTCCACCACCAAGGTTCTTCACCCTTTAAAGGCAAATCTGTCTTTGCCTGCAGAGTCTCCTCCTTGTTGCTCTCCATAAAGAATTCTGCCATTTCCAAATACATTCCTGGGAGTTTGATATAAAAAGTTGATTCATGAAGAGGGAAAATGAAAGGGAGAAAGAAAGAGAGGGATAAAGGAGTGTGAGAGAGAGAAAAGATAAAAGAAGAGAAGAGAGTAGAGGAGGGGAGAGGAGAGGAAGGAAGGACTGGAAAGGGAGGAATGAGTAACCTGTATCCCAAGATTAACTCCTTGGGAAAAGGAAATAAGAGAAATAAAAGGAAATGGAGAAAGGTAGGAAGAGAAATCATAAAGTATTCAGCTTCTAGAAAGATTTCGATTGGTTTCTGAGAATGAGGACAAATTAAAAGTTAGAGATAAGTAGCTACCACCAATGTATAGTATATTGAAAGAGTAAGAAATAGAACGTGATTCTACTGACTTATAAGGAGATAAGAGGATCTATGGTCTATATCACATGCCCTGTGGAACAGAGGCTTGATTGCATTTATTAATTTTTATTTTCTGGGCTATATGTCTCAGCACAAAGATAAAATATTCTATGATTTCAGATATATACAGTTGACATTTTAATATTTTCACTGAATGTCAAACTATATCAACAGAAAATCCATATATCAGAGTATGCTCCTCAGTTAAGTTAATTATAATTAATTGAATTAATAGTGCAAAGCGAGTACATCTTAATTAGACTTGTTTCATAGGAGTTTACATTCTTGTATTCTTTACTTCCTCACTACAGTAATCTCATACTAATAAACAAACAAAAACCCAAAATGCTTCACCAAAATTTAGCAGTGAATAAAATTGTATTCTTATTTATCTAAAATTATTTATTTAAAATTATCTAAATTTCTATTTTTAAGAATTTTATTAGATACTATAATTGTTCTCTCTCTGCAAAGACCAATATCTTGTTACATTGCATAAAAAAATTCATTTTATTAGGTTGGAAAAGTGACAACACTCTGAGATTCCTTTTTCAAATGTGACAATATCTAATATTTATTCAGGACCTACTATGTGCTAAGCACCATCCCTCTCATACTTTGAAATCATTTTTTTGACCACTAATTATCTTATTTAATTGAAACTAGGGTTTAGCCACAAGATACTAGTACACACAAAAAACCCTTTCAAACTGAAAAGTAAAGTGCTATATTATATTTAAGAAAGGCCCTTAGATATAATTATTTCTCTTTATTTTCCAAGTAATATGAATAATGTCATTAGTCATACTGTAAGTGAAGTCAACAGAATTAGTTTTTAGCTCTGAAAAACTGTTTGGTCTATACTGCCAATATTTTAGTAATGCTGCTAATTCAAAGCACAGTATTTACATTTAATTACATCTGAAAAAATCAACGATAATACTTATTGGATAAAAGGATAACTTATTCGGTGTTAGGGAGCAGAGATAAAAATGACCACTAATAGCAGTACTGTTGGAAAAATGTGTTTCTTGCGATTATGAGTTGACTTAGCGACTCTTGTGTTTCTGGGGTAAGTGGACGATGTATCACAGATATGTAAAGAGTAGATAGATAGCATTTTCTAGTCAATATTGTTTTTTATACCTTCTTGGAAAAAATGAGTATTATTTTAGTGTAAATATTCAGTGCCCTGAAAACTTGAAGAGAAATCAAGGTCAGCTGAGAACTATATTTTCATACTAGAACTCTATCTCAGCTATCTCTTCATAAGATAAGAGTATCTTACAGACAATTTGGCCTAAGAAACTAAAAATATTGATCCTTTCAGAACTCTGATACTAGAGAAGTTTATAAGGCAAATTTAACCTTGACTATAATTCAAGTTTTCTTTTGGAACAGTAGCTTGATTTTACTGACTTATAAAAGCTCACTTCATTGTTTCTAAACAAAGTTTCCATCTTAATGGGCTATTAATATTGCCACTGCCGTTCTAGTCAGAAACGAAACTGGTGTGAACTTGTAATGTGAATACTGTGCCGTTAACTGCCACAGAAAGCTACCGCAGGTAAAAGAAGTTATCTGGAACACTCTCTTTCTATTTTCTGAGATATAGGGGGCATTATTGTTCTACTGATGTTAAGTATTTCTTTCCATCCTTCCTCACAGAAAGGTTTTTTCCACTTTATGTGGTAAGAAGGAAATGACCTGACCATTGCAACAAATGTGGGATAAAACTAGTAAAAGCAGAAAAGCATGGTTTGTATTAACAATAAAACACTATAAATGCCATTCATGTGTGTTATCTGAAAAAAGCAATTTTATAAGGTGTAAAAATCAGGATCTGAGTACAAAAATATGACTTCATAATATGAAGATCCTTTGAACTGGCTTTTCTTTATCATTGGTTTGAATACTTGCCCTTTGAGCCCACTTTTAAGGTCTACAGTGCTATGTGGATGACTGTACAACTCTTTATGACTGAAGTGTACCTTTTCTAGGAGGGTTGAGCTCAATTATTTACCTTTTTATGTTCAGATATTATTCATAGAATTACATAATGGTTATTGGATGAAGGAATAACTTTAAAAATACTTCAGTTGGTATTTTACTTGCAGTGAGTTTTAATTAGGAAATTATGTCAATAATGTCCGGGTGAGAGGGCCTTTCCTCCCTCTGGTTTTGAACTTATACTCTCAGCTCCCTTAGGGACACTACGCTTATCTCTTTGTTCCTCTGGTTCTAGCATGTTGAATCTCACTCTCTGATCTCTTTGCCTTTAAACCTTTTCACCTTCATAAGGCTGCTGTATTATCCCCTTCTTATTTCTTTCCATCAGTCTGGGATCTGACAGTCCAGACATGAAGATCATTAGTAATGTTCTTCCCCATCCAAAAGCTCTCTCTCAATCACTGACATTTAAAATCTTGAAATTTTGACCAAACTATTTGTCACGCTCTCTTTGCTCAAGAATCATTTGTTTAATTGTATCTATGACACTGAATTTTCCTAGTTTTCCAAATTCCTTCATTCTTTCTCTTCTGAAAGTGAGTAATTCTCTATAGTTTTTACTTCTCAAGGTACTCTTGAGAATTATTCACTTTTGTCTTCAGCCTTGACCTTTCTCCTATATAATGAGTGGCCAGGTTTGAATTACTTACCGGGCATTTATACTTTAATGTTTTGCTGTCACTTCAAACTCAACACTCTGTCAAAGAACTAACAGGATTTCTTGTCAAACTAGTTCCTAGTTCTCTTTCTGCTATTTCTCTTTTCATTTCAGAGCTATCTTTGCTCTCTTGCTTACGCCCACACACCAATACTGCCTGCCTTGTCTATACTATTTTTTTTTAAACTTCCACTTCTCTGTTCTTTTATGCTGCCATTACCTCAACCTTAGATCAGTCATTTATCAGTCCTGCTTCAATCACATAAGGAAAAGTATGAAACACAACTGTGTCAAATAACAACTTTAAAGTGAAATATAATGGCTGCTATCACTACTATTCCTCTAACTACTATTATACTACTCTTAAGACCACCATAAAATCCTAACTTGTTTTTTTGCTTTATGTCTTCTTATTCAAATACATACTGCACTTAAGCAACTGATTAAATCCCTGATGATTTTTAGAATACAGACTAATTCCAATTTTAAATTTCATTGTCTCCCCATTTCCTATTAGTTTAAGTTCCTAAAACTAGTATTTCAGACTCCATAATAAAGCACCAATCTGCTTTCCTTACACATGCCTCTTCCTGAAAAGATTCCTGTCTATACACCAAATATGCCATCCGTATTATGATCCTTGTTACAATATTCTGTTTACACTATTCTCTACCACTTCACTCTTCCGTTCATGTTTCCAAATTCTGGTACCCCCCAGATAAAGCCCCACCTTTTTTGTACTTACTATCCAAAGTAAGTGGTTGATACTTATTGCATACAACATTGTATTCTTACTTCCCATGAGTATGTTTTGAACATCACCTTTAAGCTCCTTGAAAACAAAGATTTTAAAACATTATTTTCTTTCCCCATGATGCCCTTTTGGCTTTCTAAAAATACTATTTCACTGCTAATTAATTTATTATTTTTAAGAACAAATCCCCTACTTTTGAGTATAATAGAAAAAACTACAATGACATTTGCATATTCATTTTAAAACTGTAAATGGGCTTATTCAATTAATATCTCTTAAAATTTATTCTATTAACAAATAATATAAGGATATTACTTAAAATTATTTTAGTTCATATGGTAGAAATATCATTCTTCCAACATATTTCCTTCCTATAATGAAGAAAGTTTCATGAGAAAGAGGAGAAACACAATCCATGGCTTACAGACTGAAAGAAATAACCAGAATGTTAAAAACCTGTCATGATTTCTCGATTTACCTGGACTGAAAGATAGAAGTGGACTGAAATGAGTTAGGACAACAACCATGACTCCTGAGTTAATTACTCCTGGGGGTCGGTTTGCTCCCCGTAACACTGGTCAGCACTCTCGCAGAAGCATGACCTTAGCGGGGCAGGGGAAGGTGGGTGGAAGAGGCGAATCCATTTCCATTAGTAGAGAAATAGCTTAAAGCACTGATTCCATTGATGGCGGCTAACTAATATCATTTGAGGATATGACAGACAGACAAATTGCTAACTTTTGTTATTTAGATTTTTCATAGCAAAATTATGCAATTCCAGAAAGCACTACCTCTCCTTAGAATCTGTGCAACATTGTGGAGAAGATACTAATGAATTCCTAGGACTTTCCTCAAAATGAAATTTAAGAGCTGCTATAAAAGAATTTTACCTTAAAAGAAGATTAATACTCACTAATTGTACATGCCATTACCAGTGTTCAATTTATATTATCTTACTTAGTCCTCACAACAATCATATAAAGAAGATATTACTACTATTGACTGTAATAGAAATGAATGGATTGAATTTTGTATCACTTTCCTAACTAATATTACTTTTAAATAAAATGTCTCAGATGGTCTTCATATTTTCTTTCATAATTTTTACCCTGGAAGTCACTATAGAATACAGTACAACCAAACAGAAACAAAACAAAGTCCCTGAAAGGAGGTGTGTAAAAGATTCTTTTAAATAATTCAGCCTTGAATGAATTCATTCTTTCTGGTATTTGGCAGAGTATAGAAAACATTCATCTTTGGAAATAAGAACAGGACAGACAGTCCCAAGGGCAGATTTGAGTATGGAATCTTTTGCAACTCAGCACTACAAAGTTCCCCTGTAGAGAGCACATGTGTCATGGAAGAAACAAGCTGTTTACATTTTCTAAACTTTAGAATTTTTCTACTTTACTATTTTTCCAGTTTAATATGCTATAGATATATAAGAAAACAAAAAAATGTACTTAGAGGTCAGAAGGTGGAAGTGGGTAATGAAAATGTCTAAAAATGATTGCACTTTTGTAATTTGTAATAATAGATTCTTATGATAATCTTCTGACTCCTAAATTTCTATTCAAAAATTACACAAGTCCAAAAACATTATAGTCCATGGAATGATATACTCATTTCATAGTGATCATTGACATCAATGAGCTATATACATTGCCAGGTTTTTAGAGATATCAATGATATATGCTGCCTTTTTGCATATATCATTACTTTGTTTTTAAACAATTTCATTTTGAAAACAATAAAATAATAGTCTTTGAGTCTTCTAATATCCTGTGTATCCTAATATTGCAAAATATTGTAATAAATATAATTTTCAAAAATACAAATGCACATACTAGGAGAACACGAAGGATGCTTTCATTCTAGAGCTATACTGTCAAATATGATAACCACTAATTGCATGTGGCTATATAGATTAATTTTAACTAATTAAAATTAAAAATTAAAATAAACATTCTGTTATTCAATTGCACTAGACACCTTTAAAGTGCTCAATAGCCGTATATGGTTAGTGGCTACCTCATTGAACAGCAAAGGCATCTGACATTTCCATCATTGAAGGAAGTGCTATTGGATAGTGATGTTCTAGAATTATAGTATCAAAATTATAAAACTTACAGTTTATGGTAATGCAAAGTCTCTTGAAAACATATTCACATGTATGTATAATATAAAATCAGTGCAAATATTTGTTTAAAATGTAATAAACCAATTTATCAGAATTTTATTATATTATAAGCTAATTATTTAGTCTTATTTTAAAAGATTTTTTAGATCAATACAGCCTTATTTTCCATATCTTAATATCTTAAGTGTATACACCTTCTTCTCATGCAGTACCACAAACTACCCAGCTTTATTTGATATTATATTTCATATTTGAAATAGATCTCAGTTTTATACTAAACAAACCCAGAAGAAATATTTTTGTAATGTATAACTTTCAAATAATTGAAAGTATCTTGCCTATATTGCTGAACTAATCTTAGCAGGGGAGGATTGGACTCATGAAAACCTTCAGTTTTTAAAGTTCATTGGTTTCTGAATTATTGAAGCACACTAAGTTTAAATTGAACTTAAAATTGGAAAAGTGCACTTATTCCCTGCTTCTGGCTTAAAAATAACCAAAGGGATTTTGCTCAAAGTTATGAGTCATTGAAATCCAGAAATTTTTATAAATGTCAAAGGTTAGGTTAACTTTAATGTTAACAACTTCGAATACATTCATGTAAATTAGAGAGCTAACACTAAAATGAAGCCGATTTTAGAGACAAGTATAGCCACCAAATGGCCAAGAAATTAATCACTCTGTAGTTCTCCATATTTTAACCCATAGTCAGGTAGTTCAAGTGAATGGAATTCTGTATTAATCCAACTAGGACCACAAAATCAGTCCCTGTCTTGTTATTGAAAGAAGCGTACATACATAGAAGTGGAAGTAGATATATAGGTAGTGACATAATACTGAGTGGGTTTGGTCCTGTTTCTGAGGATAACAGGAATGAGTGCCTTCACATGTTGAAGATGGCGCTTAATGGCCAGACTCTTACTCTCCTCAACAGTGTTCCAAAGCACACCAAAAAACTATCCTGTGTCTCTCAAACCCACTGCTCCCTATAAGCCCATGTAGAATAATAGTGGAAAATACAGCAGGATAATTGAGACAGGGCATTGTAGACCTCTGAGAGAATGTTTTGTGATTTCTCCTTTTCTCCCTGTGGAGTGAGGCAAGGGACCTGCCCCCTCAAGTTGACTGAGTGGACTTCGAGAGACTTATTTGTAAACATTGGGGGTGTTTTCCAGAGGAGGAGATTTGTATCTTACCCGTTTCATAGCACATGTTTGCTAAACTGTAGAAACTGGTGAACTGTGAAAATTTTTGGAGGAAACTGTCATCCCTGCAATTTGGAGGGCATGTGAGTAGAGAAATTTCTGGCTGCCTCTCAACTATATAATCCTGAATAGGTGGAAGGCTGGCAGCTACTGCTCACAATGTTAGGTTATGTGAAATAAGGGCAAAGAACAAACTAAACTTCCGTTGTTTGGCTAGACAGGATGCGTGTGTTTCCCATGTATCAGACAGTTAGAAGAAGATAGGCGGTTCTAAGCCATCGTGAATGGTATCATAGTCAAGAAGGTGGACTACTGGGATGAGAGGTTTAGGCAGTAAGATTTTGTAGAGGCAGGTCCAGAGGGGCCTGGGTCATAAAGGTTTATGGCTTAATCAGGGAACCCTGAACTACAGAATTCCACAACTGTACTCCATAAAAAATATAAAATGTTTATACTTGTCGCACAGAACACAAGCTACACACCTACAAACGTCTGTTTCTTCTTTCCCTTTCTGCTTCCTCTCATGACTCTTGATTCTATCCTAAAAGAATCATGAATAGCAGAAGATAGATCATGCCTTCGTATTCATAGAGAAGATCCCTAAACCATGAATCAGACACTGGTTAGGGGGCAGGGGTGAGTTGGGAACTTTTAGTTATATGCTATTATATGAAGAATTTTTAATATGAACATGGCAAGCTGTTTTAATTCCTGAAGACTACTAGAAAGCTATGGGAGTTTTCTGAGATGTCATAATTCAAAGAAGAGAGCAAATGGAGCATATTTGAAGGCAGGAGTTACAGAAAAGTAAAGAGGTTTTCTCCTTGTTCCCTCAATAAATTTAGACTTTTCAATAAATTTGTTTTATATATATATATAAATCAAACTCTTTTCTAGATAGTCATCTCAAAGATGAGTGTAATTGGTCAAAATGGGAGGTGAATGAGAGAAGGTGAATGACTACTCGTAACTCATCATTGCTTCGAAAAAGAAGACACACCGAAAATGCATAGGGTACAGGCGTGACTAGTTAGCTTAGGGGTTTCAAGTCCACTCAAACAATTTTTGTTCTATTCTTTCCAATTTTAAAATCATTTTCTTTGATAGAGAAGAAAGAAGAAGTTGAACAGTTGTGTTTTCTCACTGTCATTTGTATATACTAGTATCACACTATTTCACTTTGAAATACATCTCTTTCCCCTTTTGTTTTTTGATATTGTCTTTACTGCCAACATAACTCAAAGTGTTTTGTGTGTTTATTTCCCTAAGAGTTTTTCTTCCTCAAACATTAGCCTATTCTAGGATATATTTGCCTTTTGTCTTTCCTTATGAAGTTTTGTCACTTCTTGGCTTTCCCTTCAATATATACCTTTTATTTTATAGTTTGTACATGTTCTTCTAAAATCTAATCTGACCAGAGATTTATGTGTATTTCTATAGTCCATATCTATTTTTTGGTTCCCCTGCAATCATGGATAGTTATTTCAGGATGTAAATTTTATAGTATTCCACCAATTCGATGCAATTTGCTTTCTGGGAATATGTTGTTAAATGATAAATCTTTCAAGTACTTTTTAAAAGTTTTACTAAACTATATAGTGTTTGCGATGCCTGGAGATCCTTTTTTATATTTATAAACTCTGATACAATTGAGTAAATCTCTTCCAAATTTGTAGTGAATTCCACATCAACAAGTTCTTTAATATTAGTTAAATGCAAAATCCTGTATTTTCTTTTTGCAGAATGTGATGTGAAAAAAAGAAAGTAAAATAAAAAATTGAACTTCTTCAGTTTCATTTTTTGTCTCTTTCAAATTTGGAATCTCTATTCATAAAGCCTATCCTCTGTATGATTTGGTAGCCTTCCATATTTTCAAAGATTTTCAGATATATTTCACATTTCTTTAATAGTTACCCAAATGTTTATGCCCATTTGTATACCTTTTGGTTTGCACATACCCCTATAGGAATATGTTGCACCTTCATAAAAGAAAGAAGTTATATTCATTTGCCCCATGCTCTTCAAACTTTGCTTATTAGAATTCTCTTTCTTAAATTTAATGTGGTTAGGTTTTAAAAATAATCTTGTTGCCATTATTGCTGATGTGATTCTTCAATGGATTATATTCAGAAAATGACAGTTATAAAATTTAATTTTTGGAATAAGTTATGCATTTATTTTTGACCACATGCATTCTCAGTTTTAACAAATATTTGAATTTGAAGAATGGATTGATGCATTTATATTTTCTGCTTGTATGGCACACAGGTTCTCCAAACAAAATGTACCTGTCCCCGTTGTTTAATTATCTCTGTGATGGTTGTTTTATGTGTCAGCCTGACTGGGCTGAAGGAAACTCAGGGAGCTGGTAAAGCTCTATTTCTAGGTGTGATGGTGTTTTTGGAAGAGATTGGCATTTAACTTGGTGGACCTAGTAAAGGAGATTGCCCCCAACAATGTGGGTGGGTATCACCCAATCCCTTGAGAACAAACTTTTTGAATAGAGCGAAAAGGCAGAGAAAGGGCTGCTTTGCTTCTCTTCAAGGGGGGACATCTGTCTTCTACTAATCTCAGAATCAGAGGGCCTCATTCTTAGGCCTTCAAACTTGGACTAGGATTGACACCATCGGCTCTCCTGGATTTGGACCTTCAGAGTCAAATTTAATTATACCACTACACTAGCTTTTCTGGTTCCGTAGCTTGCAGATGGTAGAATGTGGGACACCTTCCCTTCAAAATCATGTGAGCCAATTTTTATAATAAATCTCCTCATATATATATATGAATATAATTATATGAGAAATATATTGTATTAGTCAGGGGTCTCCAGAGAACCTGGAGATTACATATATATATATATATATATACACACACATATATATATAAATATATATATCTATAATATGTGTATATATATATAATGTGTATATATATAATCAGAAACCAGATTGGAAATATCTGGTTTCTGGGTATATACTGACATGTCTCCAGGTTTTTCTGGAGAACCTTGACTAATACAGTCTCTTTTTAATATAGTTGTATTATAATCCCCTATTAAGATCATGGTTTTAACTCAATCTACATGTATTTCTAGTAAGTTTTAGTTGTGGGCAATATAAACTTTACAACTTCAGTACTTGTGTCTCCAAAGAACACGTGAATTCTCCCATGTAACCGCTATGTAATTCAATTATCTAATGTACAACCCAAATTTAAATGTATCCAATTATCTTAATAATGTCCTTTATAGCAGTTTTTTTGATTTAAGATTCAATCAAAATAGTTCATTGCATTCAATTGCCATAAGCAACTTACTTTTTTACTTAAAATATTTATAGGATTCTACTGTATTAATTCAAGTAACTTGATTCATTCATTTCCAATGCTTTATCTATGAAATATACATATATATCTATAATTTATCTGCAAGTTCTCTTTTTGTTAACATTTAGGTAGTTCCCCTCACCTCTTTTTGTCATTATAAATCATGTTGCTATGATCATACTTACAAATGTCTTTTTAATGAATGTGGACACATTTTCTCTTATATGTATAACTAGAAAAGTAGCTGTCTATTTGGATATACACTTGCAATAGATATTACCAAATTATTATTCAAAAAAATTATACCAATTTATACTTCCACCAGCAATGTATGAATGCCATTGTTTCTCATATCTAACAGTGGTTGATAATTTTAGTCTTAAGCTTTTGACTATGTACTTAAGACACTAAAATCCTTCATTCATATATGTTGCAAAATCCTCATCCAGTGTGTGGTGTATTTTCAACATTTAATATGTTTTTTGATGTCGATGTTTTTCTTTTTTTTCCTCCACTTTAAAGTAGGCTTTATTTTTTAGAACAGTTTGGTTCATAGAAAAATTGAGCAGAAAGTACATAGTTCCCTTATGCCCCTCCCCCATCACATACACACCCCCTGCCTACCATCAACACACAGCACCAGAGTGGTACATTCATAAAAATTGACGAACTGACACTGGCACATCATTATCACAGAAGTCCATAATTTACATAAGGGTTCAATCTTGTTGTTGTACATTCTATGAGTTTTGATAAATGTATAATGACATGTATGCAACATTATAGTAACTTACAGAGTAGTTTTACTGCCTTGGAAATCCTTTATGTTCTATTCACTTGTATTTCCTGCCACTCTAATCCCTGGTAGCCATTCATCATTTTACTGTCTCCATAGTTTTTCTTTTTCCAGATTGTCATATGATTGGAATAATACAGTACATAGTTTTTCAGATTGGCTTCTTTCACTTAGTAATACAAATTTAAGATTTCTCTATGTCTTTATGGTTCGATAGCTCATTCCTTTTTTCGTATCTTTTATCAAATATAATATTTTTGTTTTTTAATTTTATTTATTTTTATTTCAGCATATTACAGGGGTATAAATGCTTTTTAGTGGCTAAAAACATCCCATTGCTTAGATGTAACAAGGTTTATTTATCTATTTTCCTGCTGGAAGACATCTTGTTTGCTTCCAACTTTTGGCACTTATGAAAATAAACTGCTATAAACACCTATGTACTGATTTTTGTGTGGACATACATTTTAACCCAATTTGGGTAAATTCATGCAATTTCTTGATTGTAAGGTAAGAGTATATTTAGTTTTGTAAGAAACTATCAAACTGTGTTCGAAAGTGTTGTCATCATTTTGCATTCTCACCAGCTATGGATGAGAGTTCCTATTGCTTCATATCCTCACTAGCATTGGCACTGTGTTTTAGATTTTGACCATTCTAATAGATATGCTGTAGTATTTCATTGCTCTTTTAAGTTGCATTATTTTAATGACATATGATGTTGACTTTTCATATGCTTATTGTGATCTGTACATGTTATTTGATGAGGTATCTGTTCCAGACTTTGGCCTATTTTTAACTGGATTTTTTTTTAATTCTTCAGTGTTAATAGTTTTTTGTATATTTTGGATAATAGCCTTTTATCAGATGTGTCTTTTCCAAATATTATTTTCTAGTCTACAGCTTGTCTTCTCATTCTCTTGACATTTTCTTTAGCAGGTTGTAAATTTTTAATTAATTTTAATAAAATCTATCTTATCAAGTATGTTTCTTTCATAGATCATGCCTTTGGTGTTATATTTAAAAAGTCATTGGTATGGCCAAGGTCATCTAGATTTTTCTCCTGTTCTAGGAGTTTTATATTTTGCATTTTACATTTAGGTCTATGATCTATTTTGAGTTTATTTTGAGAAGGGTGTAAGGTTTGTCTCTAGATTCATATGCACATTTTTCTTTTGGCATAGGGATGTCCAGTTATTCCAGGACTATTTGGTGAAAAGAAACCTTTGGTCTATCTTGGGTTCTCTACTCCATTCCATTGATCCATCTGTCTGTTCTTTTACCAACATCACACTGCCTTGATTACTGTAGCTCTACCATATGTCTTGAAATTTGGTGGTATCAGTTCTCCAATGTTCTTCTTCAATGTTGAGTTGTATGTTACCAGACAGATGATTGATCACATTCCATATTCATTCCTACATTCACATCTTCCAATCAGACTAAGAGGAAAGCAAATGTGTTTAACTTTTTAGGAAAAGAAAATCACTAAAATTACCTTGGAGACAAATTGATGGGAAATACATTTTGAGCAACTTTGGATATTTAGATGCCTGAGATTTAAAGAAAAAGGATAGGACTGATCCACCATGAAACATAGCTGAGGATAATGCAATTTTCTTTCTATTCAACCAAATAATTCAGTTGCCTCCAGAATAAATCTACAAAGCAGACAAGGATAAATAATTGAGGGATTCAAAAGGGAATTTTAAGAATAAGGATAATGGCATCAAGTTACATTATGGTTTCTGTTCATAACCAATTTTTTCTCTGGGAATATACTATCAATTGTCCCTACCCTCTTAGACTGTTATATTGGCATACAGATATGTGAAAAATTGTTTTCAGATTTTCTCCTTAAAACTTGAATTCAAGAGTAAAAAACATTAGAAAATTAATTTTAAATCTGAAAAATGTTTTCATCTTGCTTTTCTTGATAATATGCATTATATCTGTAAGAGTAAGGAGTCTGTGTATAGAAAAAATTAAATAACAAAAGAATCAACTGAATTTGGTCATTGTTTTTTGAAAGATACTATTTCAAGTTAGTAAAATTATATACTCTGAATGTAGAAACTATTTTATTTAAAATAATTTTGCAAGAACCAAAGAATTTTGTGGGTTTATTTCTCATAATTTACCATAATTTATTTCATAATTGAGAGAAAGAAATATCTTTATTTTCTGTTTATCACTGCAAGAAACCAAAAAAATTCTAAAGGTTGAGTTTGATTATGTATAGAAGATAGATAAGTAAGTCATTTACTTGTATCAAAGCAATGATTTTTATAGTTGGCATATAAGGAAAATCATAATACTTGTCTATTTATTTAATTTCAAATCAAAATGGATATGGTGGAACATTTAAAAGTGTGAGTAAGAGAACCATATGGTTTCTAGGATATACACTGAGAAAAAACTAATGTACTTATATATAGAAAAGACCACTGTGAAGAACAGCAGTTTTCAAGAGAAGAATATATACATTTTAAACATTATTTGGATTATTACAAATTATTATTTATTAAATTAACAAACGTTTATTAAATGCCTACCATGTTCCAGATAATGTTCTATGAAGTTGGAAATTATCAGAAAAAAAATAAATTGTTTTTCTAATGCTTAAATTACAGCCAAGGGTGACAAATAAAAAGAGACATAAAAAATAGGTAAATTTTATAGTGCACAAGAAGGTGGTACTGGCATGGGGGATTAGAGAAGGAGAACAAAATAAGGATGAAATTACAGAAGCAGAAAGTTGCAATTTTAAACAAATTATAACTGGGTCCTCAAAATAATTGGACCTATTTATAAGTGGACCGCTAACCACTGGACTTCATGCTGGTAGCTGGAAATGGACCCGTGCTGGGAATATTTACACCTAGAAAATCAGTAAGTGCTCCAGGTCGTTTAATTAATCAATTTGGTGGTGATACTTTCATCATTTAAAGTACATGGAAGTATTGGAGGCTTTTTGTTTGTTTGTTTTTCCATTTGAATTCATAGCATAAAGTTACCTTTGGCATACTACTTTAGCCATTAATCTCTGTTTCTATTGTTCTTTGGAAGTGTCTATAATTATGAGTGAATCAGTTTTAAATAGCACTTGCATGCTGGATGAAGCAGTATAAGTTGTTTATACGACAATTAATTAATTCCCACACTTCTTTTTAAACAGATTTTCAACTTTACTAAGCTGCTCATGGTCATCTTGCTTCCTTTTGTTAATATTGATTTAGAACTAGGCATAAGACAAAAGGGTGGCAAATTAGTCCAAGAACAAATTAAATGGTGAGATCTTGGCCGGTCGCGGTGGCTCACGCCTGTAATCCTAGCACTCTGGGAGGCCGAGGCAGGTGGATACCTCAAGGTCAGGAGTTCAAGACCAGCCTGAGCAAGAGCAAGACCCCCGTCTCTACTATAAATAGAAAGAAATTAATTGGACAACTAAAAATATATGTAAAAAATTAGCTGGGCATGGTGGTGCATGCCTGTAGTCCCAGCTACTAGGAAGCTGAGGCAGAAGGATTGCTTGAGCCCAGGAGTTTGAGGTTGCTGTGAGCTAGGCTGATGCCATGGCACTTTACAGCCCGGGCAACAGAGTGAGACTCTGTCTCAAAAAAAAGAATGATGAGATCTAATTTAATTAGATCCATTATATACAGAATTCTCACAAATCCGGAAACACAGAGATAGATGAGTTTACTAGATGCTGTCATATTTGAACATGATAATTAGAAATGCTATAGTCACTTTGCATTGTTGCAGAAAGCTGTCCTGAAGATCATGCTTCTATGCTAAAAAAATTTGATTAAAAAAGGGGAAGAGTTTAGATTTCTGATAATGCCTCTAAGCAACTAAATTAACCACAGAAACTCCCTACATTTTTCTTTCTCATTATGTGAAATAATAAAAATTCCTTATGGCTTAAGTAAGTTTGAGTCAAGTTCCTATTATTTGCCATTGATGGCATCCTAACTGCAATAAAGACCAAAGATTCAACAAATTTATCGACACCATCACTATCATTTTCAGCCTTTTCATTTATAGTTGGGTTTAATTCAAGATTTAGAACAATTTGAAGCCAATTATCCTAGAGGACTGCAAATATTTTAAATAAGTAGATAGACATTGTAATCCATTTTTAATGCACCAATTAACTGGTAATACAGTGCCTAATTTTGTCTATCAGTAACCATCAAAGTTCAGATTCAACTGATATTCACACAGAGTATATGAAATCCTATTATAACTTTTTTTTATTCTGTGCTTGCTATTTTCATCCCAATTCACAGGTTATAAAAGTGAGGCTCAAGGAGATAACCTGCTGTGCAATTCAGTATTGACATTTGTGCTAAGTCCATTAATAGAATGTAAAAGGTATTTTTAATCTATACTAGTGGTTCTTAATTTGATAAACAGTTATATCACTGTGTAAATATTGTGTTCCCATATAGAGTACAATACGTAAGCACATCTGTATATGCACATACACACATACTTAAAATTTCCTGAAGTTTGATACCATTGTGCACATCAGTAAATATCTGTTGATTAGTATATAAAATACATAAAGAGACTTGATGTTGTGTTTGCATTGATTATAAAAACATACTACAAAAATAATCAGCTTTGGTTTTCAGTTCCTTATGTTCGTATACCATACTTTTAAATGTGTAGGACAGAAAATTCAAAGCATTAAAAATTACTATCAAGATAATGAAATCATAGAAACTGGTTTTAAGATAATTCAAATATGTGGAGCATAAAATATGATGTATTTTATAATTGTAAAATGTAAATTTTATATATGTGTAGACAGAACTAGAAGGTAATTTACAACAAAATTATTTGTCTTAGGGACTTAATGGTACTTTTCTCCATTAAAAAATATTCCTTTTAATATTGTCACTTATTTAAAAACTATAAATACGACCATTTTTTATTGTAGATATTGTAGATAATTTCCTGGTAACATTGTTCTTACACTTCTACAAAAAAGTGGCAATGAAATTCAATAAGCTATTTTTTCTTTGTACACACACAAAAAATACTGAAGTGGTAATTTAATGTTATCTGCGCACTCAAAGTAGCATGTAATTTTTAGACTTTCACTGGAAAATTTGAACAATGTGATAGTCAAATTGAATAATTCAGGCTTCTAACTCCCAAGTCCTGCCATGGTTCCATACTCTCTTTAGGTGATCTGTATTCTCACCTTAATTCTCCACTCCGTCTCTATTTATACTCTGTTATATTGATCAAATACTCTGGAAAATACATTTTCTTAAAGTATGATTGATTGTATTTTATAAATCCTTTGAGATTACCTTTATCCAGAATAAAGACTAATATCTGAAACTACATGGTGCCAAACTATATAAATTAGACACAAAGAAAAAAAATAGGAGAATAGATAGATAAATACTGTATTAATTTTTATGTTACCTATATCCTTCAGCCTCTGAGTTTATTTGCCTAATTGTTACCAAGGTGATGGAGTTTGAAAATTCACTTTCACTAATCAGTGTTTGTCAGAGATCGAGAAGGTCTGACCTTCTAAACTCTCTCAAGACTCTTTCCTTATTACTGAAACAAAACCACTTCCCCAGTCCTCCACGGAGGAGGCCAGATTGACCAGATTCCCAAATGGAAATCTGAAGCAAACAAACAAAACAACAAAACCTTGTGATAACTTTGAACATCTTCAGAAATACTCACCTATACTGATAGAGGGCAGACATATATCTTTGTTTATGGTCAACAGATTTTAAGATGTCTAAGTACATTTAGCATCTCTACTTATGTTTTAATATTCTAATTATGTGGATAATGGGAAATGTTTTAATAAAAAACTACCGATCATCAAAGAGTATTTATGATGCTCATTCCAATTTTAAAGATTCCAATTTAGTATTGACATTTAGTGTTACAATTTAGTATTGACATTTGTGCCAAATCCATTAATAGAATATAAGTGTTTTTAATGTGTACTAATGATTCTTAACTTGATATACAATTATATTGCTGTGTAAATATTTTGGGGAACCTATCTACAATATAATTCAATAATTGTTTAAAATTATAAAGAAGCTTGATGGTAGATTTTGCCTGTCTTTGCTAAAAACTCAGAATGAATGTTACTTAACAGTATACAGTACACTTGTTCTCAACACTCTCCCAGGGGTGTTAATATAGGGGTTGACTACATATGTAAACAAAAAGCCAACTTCAAAAGCTTGAAA
>CAUYRT010076412.1:0-51763 GCA_963574885.1 Lepilemur ruficaudatus
ATACACTTAAAATGGAGTGTTGGTTGTACGTAGATACAGTTGGAGCACTATGTATGTACTCTAAGGACTACTTTGACAGAGTAGATTTTTAAATGTAACAAGATAAGTCAACTTGAGTGGTAATATATTTTGGGAAATCAAAATAAATAAATAAATAAATAAATAAAATTAAAAAAAACTTGGACATTTAAAAAAAAAAAAAAGAATGTGGGGAAGAACATTCCAAGCAGAGGGCTTGAAGAAGCAATGGGGAGATGAAAGAAGCCCAGTGTTATTCCGAGAGTGAGGAGGTGTGATTCAGTATGGGACTAAAGAGCTATGTCTGGGTTAACGCATATAGAGTTTACAGCAGATTATGAACGTTGACTTTAGTCTAAAAACTGATGAAAAAAATCATGGTAGGGCCTTTAGTAGGGTAGTCAATTGGAATAACATAATGGTTATGGAGACAGAAATGATAATTTTAAATAGATGTTGACAGAAGGACTGATAGGACTTGGCGACAGGTTGGATGTGAGTAGGAGGATGAAGGATGGAGAGTGGAAGGTGTCAAGGCTGACAGCCGGGTTCCTCCTGTGAGCACTTGGGTGAGTGGAGGTGCCGCGTCCTGAGATGGGCAGCGGCAGAAGAATCTATGCTTATGAACATTATGTTTTCAATCACAGTATTTGCCAACATCATTCTTTTCTACCCTACCCATGCAGTGATTCACTGATCAGTTCAGTAAGTATTTGCTCCAAGAAAGAAAGTAAAAATGTTAATTATGTTTTACTATAATAATTTGTTCAAAAATCTTTTTGTTCTAGTAGCCTGAGTTCCTCAGGGGCAAGGATCCTGTCTTATTCATTCTTTGTGCCTTTCATAGTTTTTGGCTCATGTTTCATTCTCAATATTTATTGAGTAAATAAATAAATACCATCTGTAAAACACTTCCACACTGAAGTATAATCATGTGATTAAATTTGAGCAATTATGAGGTTGTCTAAAGGCTTCAAAGTACATATTTTGTGCTTCAGGCAAATGATTCAGACTATTTAGTTTCTCATAATGTCTTAATTCTTTTAAAATTGTGCATTTAGCCTTTATCCCCTTGAAATAGAGCAGTAATCAAATCTTCAGAGCTGAAGTTATGAGCTATGAAAATGTGTTCCAACTTTTATGAGAAGCTCTCCCTTGGTCAGGGCCAAAATGGAATAAATATTTTATATATGGTAAAATAGCATAAAATTAGGTCTTAATTTCCTCATTTGTGAAGGGGCATCTACCTTGCTTATAATGTTTGTGAGAGTTTTGGGAACTGTAAAGCCCTCTTTTATAAATGTCTAAGATAAATTATGCATATGAAATTCTATGTATATTTGCATGTAGATGAAGACATCACTTAGATTCTGATTACTAGAAGAGGGAAAAAGGTTTTAAATTTATTATGGGCCTACTATATGCCAAACTTTGACACCCATTATCTCATTAAAATCTTCACAGTACTGCTTTGTGATAAATGATGTTATCCTTGGTTAGCAGAAGATGGAAAAAATCAGAAGTTAATTTGATTAGGATTTACAGCCAGTTTTGTTTATCACCAAAGCCAGAGTTCCTGCTTCCTGTCTAGGCTTTAGTTCTCTGTAGTGGAGACAGCAGTACAGAGGTGGCATAGCAGGAGGCCACTTAACCTGTGCCTCCATTACCTCATCTGTAAAATGGAAATTAGAACAAAAAAATAGTACTCACCTCAGAGGGCTGCTCTGAAGAGTAAATGAGTGAATAGGTGTAAAGCCTTAACACAGTGCTTGGCATGCAGTAAGTGCCATATGAGTGTTTGATATTCTTTTTTTTAATCCTGGGATTAACATGGCTTAATGCAAATTAAATCAATGAGTTTCCTATGCATAAGTACAAAGTGAAACAGACTTAACTGAAGCTTCCAGGACTGCAGACATGTATACTTAGAGAAACAAAAGTCTCAGAGAAACCTTCCCTGATCTCCCTGACTAAGCTGGATACTATGAAAGACGCTCTTGGCTCCTGTAACTGCCTAGAGGGGTTGGCTAAGGAAAGGGTGGAGTAGGGGAGGGGAGAGCATTCCAGTCACTGTGACCCACATGTGGAAAGGGTCTGAGGTGGTAGAGAGCAACGTGAGTTTCAGAAATGGAAAGACTAGTGTAGCTAGAACACCGAGGTGGGAGGGTGTGGTAGGAGATGAGACAAGAGAAGTGGGAGGACCATGTAGAATCTGGTTGGGCATGTTGAAAATTTTGAATTTCATCCTACAAGTAAACGGAAGGTATTAAAGGGTTTTAAGCAAAGAAATGATATGATCTGTGTTGTGTTTTAAAGATCACTCTGGCTATTCTGTGAAGAATGAATGGGAGGGTTAAGGAAGGCAAGAGAGGATTCAAGGAGATCCATTCGGAGATTGTTACAGAGCACAGTGTAAGAAATGATGGTAGCTTGGACAAGAGTGATGGTGGAAGAAATGAAAAGAAGTAGACTAATTTGAGAAATGCGTCAGTTTGTTGTAAAATCAACCAGACTTTGTAAAGAACTGGATGTGGGGGGCAAGGAAGAAAAATTTATAATAGAAGACTTATGCCTCTGGCTTAGGTAATTGCATAAATAGTGACAACATTCTTTGGACAGAAAACGTTGGAAGAAGAGGGGACTATCACAAGTTAGATTTTTGGACACACTGAATTTAAACTGCCTTTTACATATGCATTTAACAGGCCAATGGACACATGTGCATAGATTGGAAGAAAGGGGCTTAGGATCTAGCCTTAAGGAAGTCAAGTAATGAAACTAAGCAAAATGATACTTTTTAAAAGGGCAAACCCACAAAAACTGTGAAAAACAATAGTGGTACCATCACAAATAGAAAATTTTAAGAATTCCTAGAAGCCAGAAAGCAGATGGAGTTGGAAAATCTGAGAAAGCCAAAAGGAACCAGGGTAAGTCAGTCTGCTGTCTCCAGAGGGAGCCCTGTAGTAGTTCCACATTAACTTAACCCAAAGAGGAGGCATGAATCACGGGTAATCAGTGATCAGGTATTCATCAAGGAACCTCAGTGCAGACATGATGGTCTGTTTGGGCTGCCATTTTTGCCCATAGGCTAAGGCTATGATCCGGTGTGTAAAGAAAGCCCAAGGAAGGACTCTAGGACAAGTATTAGGGCCTCTGCAGCAGACAAGGAGGAATGGAAACTCCACCAAGAGGAAAATTCGCTAAAATGCTTAACCACCAGAGTAACCTCTCCTAGAGCGGTAGCTGTGTCTGGGAGTAGGGTTCTCCAGGATGCTCTTCACACAGACAAGCTGCAGAAGAGCCAACTACACAGAACCTACAAGGAAGCAGCCCACCAGTGAAACAGGCCTACGTAATTTCAGGGAAACCCTGAGTGCTAGCTGTTTAAGCTAACCAACATATTCTCTAATTCATAAATATGAACAGACAACCTACGATCATTAAGAATTTAAGGAAAACCAGCCGCATGAAAGAGAAGAACCAAGATGAACAAAGGACAGCTAACTCCAGAAGAAAAATACAATTTAGAGAACAAAAGGGACTTTGGAAAACCTCCAATTAATATTCTTAGATTTGAAAAAAATATTGCATCCATAAAACAACAAAAAAGAGGTGATATATTATTTAAAAAAAAGAGAGAGGATAAGAACAAATTATTAGAAATTAAAATCATGATTGAGAAAAATAGTTGACAGGTTGAAAAATAAAATGGATATAGCTAAAGATTAAATTTGTTATTTCAGATGTGACATAGAGGGACTATCCCTGAACAGTGAGCAATAAGATAAAGAGATGGAAAATAAAGGGAAAAGTTTAGAAACATGGATAAAGAGATCCAATACCCAACAAATAAAAATGTTAGAAGGAGTAAATAAAGGGGAAGAAATAGTTTTTTTTAAAATAGTAGAACTTTTTTTGAACAGAGGAAAGACAAAAGCCTTTGAACCCTCCACATGCTGAGTAAGATGGATTTTAAAAGCTACTCATGTCAATCGCATCCTGGTGAGATTTCAGATAAGGATAAGGGAAAAAAATAAAAAATCCTTCAGAAAAAAATATAATAAGTTATCTACAAAGAAATGACAATTAGATTCATTGGTGGCAGCTAGAAGCTGAGAAGGAAGTATCTTCATTCTCCACATTCAATATCTATATTCCGAAGGAAAATGATTCTTAATCTAGAATTCAAATGATCAACAATGTTGAAGGCAACATAAAGACATTTTCTGACATGAAACAACTCAGAAATCCTATTTACAAACATAGGCTCATTGTGTGAGAAAAAGTTATTCAAGGCAATATTCCAGCATAATGCAAAATGGATTGAAGAAAGAAGAGGGAATGACATTCAAGAACCACTGGTAACTGACCAAGATCCAGAGGTTAGAAGAGAAAGCCATTCAGAAAGTAAAAGAGGATGGAAAATTTGCTTTCAAAGTTTTGATAATAGAGGACTATATTTCATTTGTTAAGCAGTCAAATCTACCACTTGGTTCATCGGGGCATACTATTTAAACAATCATAATGTTGTAAATGCTGATTTGATTTTCTGTATTTAGAAATAATCTTCAGACAAACTATGAAGATTTAATTGTTACAGAACAGGAAGAAAATACTGTGATTCTCAACATTGCAAAAACATTTCATTTACTAAAATAGGAGTGTTGGGGGAGGAGGATAGAAAAAAATTATGCTATTTTGTCTTTCATATGTACTAGTCTAAAGTTGGTAAATAAAGTCAGGGAAATTTTAGTGAATTATTTAAATTTAGAATGGCTAACTTAAAATGAAAAACTAAAAACAGAAACTGTCATTAGCGGTTGCTGCTGGGAAGTGAGACTGGTACTGTGATAGGTGAGGAAAACCTTTATACTCATTTAATGAGTTTCTATTTTTTCTTTTAACTGTATGCATGTCTTACTTGTATTCTCTCTGGTAATTTTTAAGCTTTTTCTGTTGATATTTTATGTTATGCACTTAGACCACATTATATTAATGAATAGATTCATTTTTATTCATCCTGCTTGAAACACTTTCTTTTTTTAAATTTGTAGAACTATAGTTTTTCTTCATTTCTGGGCAATTCTCTACCATTGTCTCTTTCTATTTTGTCTCTTCCTAGTCCCACAATTCTCTCATGTTAGAATAACTAATAGTGTATCTTTAAACTTCTTATTCTTGATTTTACCCTATGTCTTTTAACTTCTTCATATTTTTCTTTCTTTATCTCTCTTTATACTATAATTTGAGTGATTTCCAGAGATCTACTTTCCAGTTTTATAATTCTCCCTTCAGTTAAGTTTTTTTTAGTTCAATGACTCTATTTTTCATTTTTAGAATTCCCTGCTCCCCCACTTTTGGCTCTTTTTTCACACTAGCCTGTTCATCTTTTATAATGTTTTTATTCTATGGATATTATGCTCTTATTTTAAATTTTTTATCACTTTTTATTGTATTAACTTAGAAGTCCCTTTTAAATTGCTTTGTTATTTTTAGTTCCTCAGGTGTGAATCTTATCATATCTTATGTCTACTGACACACATATTAGTGAGTTTCCATGTGTGTTTTGTAACTTTTGTGATTTGGGGTGGTGAATTTATCTCAAGTGTGAGATGCCTTCCACAGGTGTACTGCAATGGCACTGGATTGTGGAGGCATTTACATGTGGTAGTTTCTGTTTGTCAGGGGATTTATGGATTTTGTGACTTCTGGAGCAATTTTTATGTTCCTCTCTCTGCTCAGGATTTTCTTATCGAATGGATAGTATAAATTTCAGAAACACACCTTCCAAGTGTGATAGTGCTTTTCCCAATATAATGTTTCAAAATAATTGAATGAATCTCATAGTAAAAATTTCAGAAAAAATTATTTCAACAACATATAATAAATTCTTGGCATTTTTAAAAACACAATGCCAGTTCACCCATTTTCACTTTACAATTTAGGCAAATGAGGTCCAAAAAAGTTAAATGACTTATGCTGAGATCCAGTGAATTAAAGGCAGAGCCTAAAAGCCAGATTTCTTACTTGTTAAAATACATTTTAATTTCATATAGGTGGTGACTGATACTGATTCAAAAGTAAACCTGCACTTTCTTTTGTTACTATTTTTAACTTGGGCTTCAGGATCCAAGTGCCTAAACGGTGGCTTTCTAAGCTTGATCCTACCCTGTGTTGCATATTATTAAGCATTTGGGTAGTGCTAATTCTTTCATACCAATGAAATTAAAGCAGTAATTTTCTTTCTAGTTATTACTAGCAAAGACATTGGTCAATTTTGCCTTGGTAGATCTTTAGTCAACGATTTACCTTTGTCTCTCTTTCTTTTAAAATATGTACTCCACTTTTAAATACCTAAGTTTTCTTAAAGACTGCTGCCATGTCTTAAGGTTTCTTTTTCTTTCCACAGTGACTAGTAAAGCATCTGCCATGTTCATTATATATAGACACTTTATAAATATCTGCTGGTTTAGCAATTATTAGTAATTTTACTTCTTCTCTTTCATTTTTTTCCTCTTTTGTATTGGCTAAGGGAAACTTTCAGGACATAGTTATGTGAAGTTTTCAGGAGTTCCCTTCCTTTTCATGTTTTACAGAGAGAGTACACAAAGTAGGTGATTCATATTCATTTATCTAATTTAAAGAAAATTATAATGATTTATTTTGTGTTCTGTTTGCAGAACAGAGTGTTCTGAACATCAACACAAAGTGCAAGAGCCTCAAGCTGAAGGTACAGTATATTATTTACACTGAAGGGGCTTGTGTGTGGACAAGAAAGCGCTGACAGCTCAAATGGATCCCATGGAACTGAGAAATGTCAACATCGAACCAGATGATGAGAGCAGCAGTGGAGAAAGTGTTCCGGATATCTACACCGGGATGGGAAATTCAGAAAAGTCAGCAATGAGCAGGTATGGGGTTAAAAATTACCAGGTTCTATGGAAAAAATGAAACCAGTTTATGAACATGGAAAACAAGGGATCTCATTCAGAAGAATTGGATTTATTATGGATAAATTTGAGACAATAATGACACTGATGTTAACACATCAATTCCTGATCCTGAAATATGGCAATAATGTCAATTCCTTGTGTGACTAATTTAGAATTGAGGTTACAGGGTCTTTATTCCCCATTAGTAATGTAGGATAATTTTAATTATAATAGCCTGTCACTCCTCTCACCTTTTGTACTATTCTTTCTCAGATTCCTCTTTCTTTGACTGCCCTTTGAATGTTGCTACATCTCCAGGGTTCTGTGGAGATTCTTTTCTCTCTAAAAGTGTCCTCTGAGCAAGCTCATTCACAACTATCTTGGCTTCACCCACCGAATATATGCCATATTCTCAGCCTGTTAAGTTTCTCAACTGAATTTCAGATCATTATATTCAACTGCCTACTGTACATCTCTACTGGATGACTAATGTGTCTGAAGTTGCTCATTTATAAAGTCAAACTTGCAATTCCTGATATTGAACTCCTCTCATTCCTTCAAAACCTGCTCTTCCTCTAATAATCCCCATCCTGGTGAAAATCACCATTATCATTTAGCATCTCAATCAAAAGACCCTATGTGTCAACTTTGACCCATGCAGCAGTGGTCGTTAATGTTTCAAATCCACCTCTCCAAGGCATCCATTCTACTACTGTCTTACCTTCTCTCTCACTGTCCTCTACCTCTACCTTGCCCTCATCCTCTCTCGCCTGTCTACTAGGACAGCCCTGATTAGTCTCCCCATCTTACATTTTGCTCTCCTCCCTCTAGGCCTCCACACTCCTGCAAGAGTACTCTTTTACAATTGCAGATTGAATCATGTTCCATCCTTAGATAAAGTCCTTTCCCGCCTCCCCATTAACTATAAGATAAAGGTTAGATTATACACTGCTTGGCATGGAAGGCCCTTAGGGATCTGTCCCTGGCCTACCTCTTCTGTCCTGCCTCTTGCCCTGCTCCCTTTTGTACCCTCTTGCCTTCACTCATTCTGCTTCACCTGCCTGCAGTCACTCACAAATCACTTGCCCGCTTCCCCTGTCTCTCTATTGTCACCTCTCATCTCTCAAGAATCAGCTCAAATACCTTTACTCCCCAATGTAGAAGTGTCCACCCATCCTTTGTTCACCCTCTGCCTGCTCAGATGTTAATCACACCACTACAACAGCTTAATGGCCTCTGTGGTCCACCACAAACCACAGTAGGTGCACAATAGTTGTTTGATAAGTAAATTAGTTTCCCACAAAATGTTATATAATGCAAATTGTGCATGATTTAAGACTCTCAGAAGGGAATTTTTGACCGAATCTAGGCTTGAAGTAGAGAGTATTATCCTCAGACAAGGACTTGTCATTTCATTCATGACATCCAGGAAAGGCCATCAGGAGGAAGCCCTGTTTGTCCTCCAAGTAGCTCAGTGCCATGAACTTCGGGGTTGTTGGGCTAGAGAGGCCACTGAGAAGGGAATATGGCATTTTCTAAATCAGGTGACTCTTGAAGAAACACAATGTGGTAGAACACAGGGCTTTGGAGTGTGCAGAGTAGTTGCCTGACTTTGGAGACAATATTTATCTTCTTTGAGCTTCAGTGGGAAATGTAGACTAGCAAACTAATAGCTACTTTTATAGGGAATAAATGAGTGCCTGGAATATAGATGATAGTCAATAAAGTTTTGTTCTTTCTCCTTCACTTCATTAGCCTCAGTAAATTGATCCAAATCTGAGGATTCTTCTGTTTCTGAGAGGTATGCACACAATTTTGGGCTCTGCAGAGGTTGGCTAAGCTGAAGGGGACACCCTCCAAGAATTGTCCTAGAGTCATTCTACTGGGTCCTCACAAAGCCATAATGACAAGAGCAACAGTGCTTTTTGTTAAGCTCCACACCTTGTATTCTGGGCCGCTCACAGTGACTTCCCTTTTAACTCCTGGCCTAAACATGGGCCATCAGTTTGCAATTTTATAATCACTTCAAAAAGATGGGTTTTGTCTATGTTTGGTTTGGATTAAACCCTTAAATGTAAATTTTTGAGAAATTCAACATAATGTATTTATTTGGGATCATTATAGTGATGTTTTCAATATATGCTGGGTTTGTTATCAAAACATTTAACACACTGGGGACATTTCTCATATATTTTATACAATCTTGGCATGTTTTATGACTACAACTCATCTCATGCCAGAATAAGAACTTGCAAATGTCTCAGAAAGAAAATCTATTTACTTTCAAATTCTAAATTTTAAAAACTACTCACGGAATACAGATTTAATTTGTTGATTAAAGGGAAAAAAAATAGAGTGTTGGACATTCCAGAGTTCAAATTCCAGGTGACACTTCTGTTTTTATAATCCTCAGGCCCTTTTTAGGCTTTGTTTCATCCTATTGTCTCAGTTTCCAACAGCAAGCATTATGTACCAGTCTTCACATAGCAAGTACATTAACTACAGACTATTACAGTAAATCACAAAAAGGCGGCAGGGGTGTGTGGAAGTTGAGGAAGGTGACAACTGAGGGCGTTATGTTTTCCATGAGACAGAGGGGGAGAAGGCTAGGAAATGTTCTTAACCTGTATACTCAGTGCTATCTACTCCTAGAGCTCTAGAAAAGTACATAAAACGTTGCGGTTGTGTCTGCTGTTTCTATCTATACCTTATATTGTTCTCTCTTCTGAAAAAGTAATCCTCAGAGGATTGTAGTTTTCCAATCCATCCCTCTTCCTCACCAGATATTTGTATTATAAAAAGTAATTTATACCTATCTCCTATAATAATTATTTTCTACTTCTTTCTAAGGATTATTTTAATAAAATATTCTTCAATTAATTGTATCTCACTCTTTCATGTAAGAAATGTCCTAAAAATTGTAATCTATCTAATTTGGAAGCACTTTTAGAAGCATATGTAGCTGATCATCTTATATAACAAGAATTGTGTGTGATATTTTGCAGTATAAAAATGCAATGGTGGCAGCAGGCCTCATTAGTCAAGCTTTTTGGAAATTTGGCTGGTCGTAGGGCCATAGACTCAAAGGCTCTGGCTTGTAACTGCAGGCACTGAGCAGCACAGTTGGGGGGGGGTGCACCGTGACCCACTTGCTTCCAGTCTGTGCCCAAGAAGACCATAATCACAAGTTCTGTGGATAGTGACGTTTTAAAGCCTCCTTCCCCTCCCAATACTTCTGCTAATTCATTGGGTTGATTTAATAATTTCCTTAGCTTTATCCATTATCTAATAATAAGCCAAGTACATTTTCAGAGTAATTAAAACACAGTCATGCACATAACCAACACAACACAGAGCAATCGTTGAACTGCTTTCCTACAAGGGATATATGTATAAACAGAGGGAGCCCAAGAAAAGAGGAAAATACCAGCTACAGAGCCATGCCTGCAGCTGTTTGATGCCGTGGAAAACTACAACCTTGGAGTCGTGTGGATGTGGGGATGCTACTTCACTCTTCTGAGCCACAGTTGCTTTATCTTTAGAGTAAGGACATGAAAATTCCTCTTATAGGAATATTTTGAGCATCAAATGAGATAAAGATCACAGTGCCCAGGCATTTAATAAACATTTGTTGAATTCATAAAATCATCTGATAATGGTATGGTAGTACTTCAGAAAACTCAGAGTCATGACTCTGGACCCTTTCTTTGGAAGGGCTCTAAATGGGAACAAAATTAGTTCTAATTAGTCTCTTTCTTGCATAGCTAATGTGGGAAGGAAGAAATGTGGCACAAAAATTTTTTCAACTTAACATTTCCTTCCTTCATAACGTCCTTTCTCTCTCCCAAAGCATATTTGTAAATAGAGCTCAATTGTTGGTCTGGTGGTCTAGTGGAACACTTCCACTAGTGTGAAGAGGAGAAGAAAACAATTTTACGTGTCTTATTTTTCCTCCCCTAACTTAGTTACTTAGATCACTTGAAACACAAATATGAATCAGAGCACTTACTTAGATGTTTTTACTTTCTTATTTTGTGTGTGTGTCTTCAGTCCATTTGCTAATGAAGATGCTGAAAGTCAGAAATTCCTGACGAATGGATTTTTTGGAGAAAAGAAGTTGGCAGATTATGGCGATGAACATGTAAGTGAATCTATGCTTTTAGGTGGTAAACAGGACTGAGGTTGTCTGATCTACCTAGAGCTCTGGGGGAAAACAATGTGACTGAAATTTTCCAAGCCTTGATCAGCACATTCTCTGTTTATTTAGGCCGTTACTGGAATAAGGGCTTGTTTTTCCTGTTCGCCATATGGCTGCATAAATCATTTATGAAATTTATTTGTTTTTTGGAGAAATCATTCTAACCCAAATGTAATCTGCAATCATACACGTTTTCCCTTCTTTGTGTGATTCCACTTGTATTTTTTATTTTTACCGAGCTCTCTGCTGAAACTAAGCACTACATTCCATTGAAAATTACGTGCTTTTATTGATGTTGAATAATGGCTTTTACTCATTGTGATTTTATCTTAGTCTTCAACTAGAGACTGTAATCTCTTCCATTAAAAATAATGTGAGGATAAGAATAACTCCCCAGAAGTTTACCCTTTGGCAAATGTTTGCTTATAAAGCATTCCTTTTTCTTCAAGCACCCTGGAACCACCTCCTTTGGAATGTCTTCATTCAACCTGAGTAATGCCATCATGGGCAGTGGAATCTTGGGCTTGTCCTATGCCATGGCCAACACAGGGATCATACTTTTTATGTAAGTGAATGTACACATCTACATTTGGCAAGGAAGTCCATGCATATCCGGTGCTCTTTCAATGAGCAATCTGAAGTTTGATGTTTGTGAGCATGAAGAATCTGAGAAAGAACTAGTGTATTCCTCTTGCTTTTAGATAAAACAGCAACCTGAGGAAAATCCAGAGCAGTCTAATCATATTTGCTCACCCAACTTTCCCTAACCGAACAATAGAAAGTTTTCATGCTCAACCACCGAAAGTGCTGGAGCAGCCTCGCCAGCCCATAGGAGCCATTGTACAAAGTATTTCATTGTTTATAGGCTTGAAATATTTAGTGTTTAGCAGTTAAAAAGATCTTTCCCAGAAGAAAATTTGATTTTATCTCACTGTTAGAAAAAAAATCTCTATCTCCCACCAGGCTGAAGAACGCTTCATGCCATGGTTCCACCTCATGGCCCATTCCCTTTGCCCATTTGTGACAGATACACTGGGCACAATAGCCTTCTCTCCATCCCAGGAAGATACTACATTTCTTTTCACCACTGGGCCTTTCACATGGTCTTGGAAACTTCTTCCATTTCTCCTTCATCTAGTAACTCCTCACATCTCAGCTCAGCTTCACCTGCCTTCCCTGACCTCCATGACTGGGGAAAATCGCCTTATTATATACCCACTGTAGTTTTAATATTGTAGGGCATTTGTCTGATTCATTTGGTTAATGTTTCTCTCCCTTGCTACACTATAAACTTTAGATAGAGTTGAGCCCATGTCTGTTTTTACTCAGCATATTTCTCAATCTTCAAGACCTAGCACAGAGCCTGGCATAGGAAATATTTGTTGAGTGGCCAAAGCTTATTCCCAAACTTGTGCACTTTCACCTAACTTGGTCAAATGTTGCTTAAGGATAACAGTTTGTCATAGCTGACCTGTGAGATAGATACCGGGTCATCTGTGACAGACAACCACAGACATTCATGTGCATTACATACAGCCTGGTATTTTCTGAGACATAGTTGGCAGCGGTGGAATTCTTCACAAGAATGAAGTCTAATATTAGGCATCAATGTCGACGCAGATCCTAATCCCAAATGTAATGCTAGAGAGTTAAATAATGGTCTAAGAATGCAACATTTATATTGTATAAATATGCTATTTATGTTCTGAACATCACATATGATTAGATAGTCACACAACTATTTGAGGGCTAAAAATCAGGGCTATAAATATTTATATTGTGTTAGGGCTTTGAATTGTTTTACGTAGAATATTCTATAGCTGAATGGGTTTTTATAACTTGACTTTTATAAACCATGTTTGAAATATAGTAGGGTTTTCTTTATTATTTGGATCTTAATAGCTAGAGATGTATTCACGTATTTGTATGCTTTTGTAAAGTGCATTACATCTAAGACAAAAAGACTGTCTTCTCCTTATTAATTATACATACATGCACATAATTATACATAACTTCAAATTAATTAAAGTTATCATAGATAACTGATGAATAGAAGTAGAAGACACTTCCCCCAATCCTAGAGTCATAGATCATTTTCATAGGAGGAGAATATTCCATTTTTTAAACGAGAACCTCATTTCAGGGCTATAAACATTTAACAGATTAATTTAGCCAGAACAATTAAATTGCTAAACATAATGGGGTGTGTCTTGTGAGTCGAAGAGGCACAGACTGGATTTGGTTTTCTCCCTTAATTTGCAGCAAGTGACACAGTATTTCATTGGTTCTACTTTTAGTATTTTCGGCCAAAGTAAGTACAAGTTTAAAAATACAGGGAATGCTTTTTATTCTTTAAAAATAGGTAAGTACATAAGGCATATGGAAAAATACAGGAATAAGTCATTGGTTAGACAGTTCTGGCAGACATGTTTTATGGTAAATAAGAGCACAATATAGTTAGAGTGATTATAAAACTTATAATTCCTGGTTATATATAACATCAATTTATAACATTGATTTCATTGGGAATTACCACAGGATTAGATCAATTGTGGAAAAAACGTTTAGTGTGTTCTTATCATGTAAAATAAACAAAGAAATATTTTTTTTTTAATTTTGGTCAAAGTATTGTTCTTCCCTTTATTATGTAGATGCTCTATCTATGCTCTTATTTTTGTGCTCCAGTTCTTGGTTTGGGAGAAATACCAATCAGGATAAACATAAAGAAACTATACATGCATATGGTCACGTAGAGGGTCATGACACCAGAATTGATGCTTCCTGAACACAAGAAAGGAATTTTTCTGCCCCCTATATTTACCTTTCTCTGCCTTCCCCATTATATCCACAACTATCTGACCCTCTGGTTGTCACAGTACCTTGCTAGCTAATGTAGTGTCAGTAGTAATGGAGCTCAGACTCTGCATGTGTTGGCTTCTGGATTCCTAGATTTTAGATTAATATTTACTCAGGCTATTGAATAGCCCTTCACTTCTAACTGTTGATATGAATATCATGCAAATACGGTGTACATATACCCATATGCTGAATAAGGAGATGTAGTATTTGCTAATTTTGCTATTCAGTTAGCATCTCAGCTATGAACCAGATTCTACAATTGAGTAACACTTAAAAATTATTTGTTAGAAACTTCAGGTGGTAGGTTTGGGCCTGTAAAACATAGCAAATTCTAGTTCTGTGACATTAAAGGGTATGTGTGGAGTTCTGAAAAGAATCTCTCAGCTTCCAAAAAATCTACATACTTTTGGAAAGTTGGTGATTCAAAAGACCAATGTGGTCATCTACTGTGACATCTAACATTGTTATGTCTTATTTATGATAGAAACTTTATTACCTACTCTCTGTTCCCTTTACAGAATCATGCTGCTTACTGTGGCAATATTATCACTCTATTCAGTTCACCTTTTATTGAAGACATCCAAGGAAGGAGGTACATCACCCCTTAAATCCAAGATATTCTGTTTTAAATCTCATAAAAGTATTTCAGTCTATAGCTTCATAACCTTAGGATGATTTTAGTCAATTTCACATTTCATTTTCTTCTGACCTCAGTGACATGGTCTCTCAATGTTTTTAGTTATTTGTGCAAGTGAGAGGCTCATGTTCAAGCTAAATAGAAAAAAAAGAACCTTTTAGTAGATGATAGAAATAACCAATTGACTTGCTACATGCAGCTGAAATGAATGAAGCCATTGCTTCTTGTTTGAAGAACATTTTGTTAAAATTACTCATTGGTTTTTGAGGTTGCATCTTTGGGGTTTATAATTTCTATATGATGTCTATTTACATGTTTGAGACTTCAGTGTATAATTATATTATAGAAATATTTTAATCATTAATACAGTCTCTTTAACACAGCTATTTTATATTTGATTGTAGGGTCTTTAATTTATGAAAAATTGGGGGAAAAGGCATTTGGATGGCCTGGAAAAATCGGAGCTTTTATTTCCATTACACTGCAGAACATTGGAGGTAAGGGGATATAGCTTTTAATGGACCACTTAAACTTTCTATAGAATGTTCAATAAATAAGAAAACTCTTATGGCAATGACCAAGCACTTCAAATACAAAAAAATAGCTGCTTCTTTATAGTTCTCAAATTTTAAAAATAAAGTCTCTTAAATAGATTTGCTGTCCTTCTTTAATTAAAAATAGCAATATCTAAGAATGAAATAATATATAAAACCCTACCAATTGAATTCTAGAATTAAAATATAAAAACTTTCTTGATTTTTGAATGCTGTTATGGCATTATTACTTTTAAAAATTAAAGCATTTGTGTTTATTTCTGTCATTGCCAGAACAGTGGATATTTCGTATGTATGATTGATTTCCTTCCATAAAATTGAAAAGTAGGTGTCTGGGGCACAGTAGAGGACGCAGCCAAATGCTGTGTGGTCCTTGAGACACAGCCTGCAAAGAGCCAGCCCTCTGGAGAGTGTTACTAGAAGTTGTACAAACGCAAAACTCTGGCTAGGCATCAGAAGCTCTACAAACCACAGATTCATTGGTTCTGCAGATTCTTATAATTCCTACTGAATTATAATTTCAAGGGTAGAGCCTAGAAATACGTATTTTTAGCAGTGATGTAGATGGCATGTTTGTCTTCCAGCTTCACACTCATTCTGTGTGTCTTTGACCCTCAGAAGGCATCCAGACCCACAGTGCAGATGTCCTGTTGACTGTGTCCTGCTGCATGGCCCCAACTGTATCCCCACATGGTGGCACTTATTTCCTCACCTCCTACCCAGTCCTCAAACCTACTGTTCTATTTCTCTATTCTTTCTTCTCTCAGTGAATACCACCCGCAGCCATCTAATTTCTTAAGCCAGAAATCTGGGTGTCAGCCTAAACTTTTTCCTCTTTCCCTGATGCTGAAAGTCCAATCAAATTCCCAATCCTGTCCATTCGATCTGTTCCTCTTCTCTTGAATCTCCCCTCTCCTTCCATCCACACAACCACAGATAATCATCATTTTTTTTTTTTAACTCAGACTGTTGCAGTAATTTTCTAGTTGGTCTCCCTGACTTGAGTTTCCCCTCTTCCTATCTCCAATGCATCTTCCTGATACATTTTCTCAAGGTCAAATCTAATCCTGCTTCTTGATGCATAAAATTCTTCAGTATGTCCTCATTCTGTTCTATTTATAATTTATTAATTATAACCAATAATTTTTAATTATTTTTAAAACTTAACCTTATTGGCCTGATACAAAGGTCTTCATCATGTTCTTCTGCCTACGTTTCTATACCTTTCCTGCCAATGCCCATGTCATCTACCTATCTTCTATCCCCTATGTGTCTTGTGCCAAACCATAGCAAACTTTATTTAGTCCCCCAGGGGTATTATTTTAGTGTTTTAAAAAATCCTCTATGCCTTCTTTGCCCATGCTGTTTTCTTCTCTTACATGTCTCTTGAACTCTAATACACACACACACACACACACACACACACACACACACACACATTCTCTCTCTCTCTCCCCACGTCCATCCCTCACCCTGGTCCAGGACTTCTCTAGGCTGTTGGTTACTAGTTCCCCTGGCTGTCTTGGCCCTGTTTGTATGCATCTGGCACGTTACTGTTTTTTAAAAGGCATTTAAAAACCCTTGAGTAGAGAATAAGCTTTTGGAGTCTGATGAATCTGAATTTGAGTCTGTTTCTGTCACTATCTGTGACTTTGGGAAAATCACTTTACTCCTTTGAGTCTAGTTTTTCCATCTGTAGAAATGAGAGTAATACTTCATCCTCACAAGATCATCGTGAGGATAAAAGAAAAAAACATATGGCACATAACAAGGGTTCAGCACATGCTTCTTTCCTCCCTGGTTCTCTGTGTCAATATCCTCGTCTCTGGAGACCCCCTGATTATTTTTTAAATGGACATTTTTATAATTATAAAAGAAATATATGCTAATTGTGAAAAACTAAAACATTGCATAAATATATAAATTACCAAGAAAAGCTTATGTTAGTCACCTTCAGAAATAACCTCTCATAGGTTTTCTCTTATGTCTAATTTAACAACTATATTGGTATTGTTAAAATTGGATCATCTTATAATACTGATTTCCAGCTTGCTTTTTAAATTTAACGATATGCCTTGAATATATTTGCATGCTATTCTTTTTAATGGCTTTTGAGTTTTCCATTATACAAATGTACCATAATTGGTTTATAGAATCCTTATTGAACAGTCAGATTGTTTCAAATTTTTTGCTATTACAAACAATGCTGCAATAAATAAGCAGATACACCCCCCGAATTCCATCAAATACACTGCTTTACATTTGGTTCAAATTCTCAGCCTTGTCAAGATTTAAAGTATCAAGCATTTTACAGGATCACCTGATAGTTGATCTAATTTACTTGTTTTGACAACTGAAATAAGCAGGCATAAGCATATGTAGCCCTGAACTCAACTAGCTGAGTGGCGGCAGCAGCATCTGTGGTTCAAAGTACAGCCACTATTATGCCTCTGAATAATGGAATAAACTATAAAGTGGTCTCTCAGTCAAGCCACATACAAGTGAGAGGTGTGGCTTTAAGGAAGTAAGATGAAATTTCCTAATACCATCCCAGAAAGTGCTCTTACGTTCGTTACTCTATATGATTAGTACATATTTGGCATAAGGGAAATCACTTCTATTTCTGTATGTAACAACTCCACAGTTAGAACATTTAATTTTCTCAATCCCTTAAAAAATGAACATTTACTGCAAATGTTTTAACATTGGCAGAATAGTGTTGACATTACTCGGACTGGTCTGGATCATTCTGAATTTTCAAACACCAAACACATTAACAGTGGTGACATCACTGAAAGTCAGCAATTAATAGCTCTAACATTGAATGGTACCTCACTGAGCCAGTTAATCAGAAGTATCTCCTCTGTTTACGCTCTGCAAGATTTAGCTTTAGCCAAGGTCTTTGTAAAGATTAACCAAATAATGTGTACGGAAGACACATCAGGCATTGTTAAAATCATTTTACTTTGACAATAGAGAAGAAGTACCAGACTGGGAGTCAGGGAACTTGTGTTTTAGATGTGGTCTATCCTTGTCAAGCTGTGTGATCTTGGATATGTCATTTAAACTTTCAAAATCTTTAGACCTTCAGCTGCAGAGTGAGGATAATAACATATATACCTTGTCATCACACAGGGTTTTTCAGATGATCAAATGAATTAATGTGCAGCACTAAACAATGTAGAGAATTATGATCACCATTATTACCTTCATTTGAAGTGAAGAAAATATTTTAAGCTATTAATAGTCCAATTTACAACTTAATATCTGTTTTAGATGCCTGTTAGCAAAAATTCACCAGCAGGATGTAGCACATACTTAAAATTTCCATGTACAACTTGCCAGTTTTATTTTTAATTGACTCTCTTGACCATGTGTCAAATATTATACTTCACTGAATGGATGGACTTGAGGAAAGGGTGTTGTGTACATTTTCACAATTTTAGACAAAATTGTAATGTTAATCATATGTGTACATGTTCATTTTTCCAGGGAGAGCATTTATAGATTTCATCAGATTTTCAGAAGAGTACGTGATCACTCATATATCACTTACCTAGATGTTCATGAAATTTTAACACTGTATAATTTCTTAATTAGTCAAAAGGAAAGTAGGATATAGAGGGGGGATAAGAAACTTCATTGACAAAGAGGGAGAGAACCTATCATATTTTGTATTCTTTTGTCAGTCCAGGAAGACTAATTTCACCAACAAGCGGTCTGAGACTTTTTTGGCCCCTCGGGGTTATCCCAGAGGACTAGATTGGTGCTCGCCTGCAGAAAGCCACAGCTCCACAGCTCTGCCCTGTGATTCTACCTCTCTCTTCTGGCCCATGCCTCTTGTCCCCAGACTGTTGTCCAAGTTATAGACACTAAAACAGGCATACTCAGTACAGACCATGATGATTTATAACTGATGGGGATTAAACTTTGAATCTGTAGCCTCACTGTAAACTTTAGAGCTGGATTTAACACAGAATCAGCACTGATACTGTTAGCAAATGTCCACCTGCAAGAGCTAAGTGGCCAAGTGTCTATTTTTGAAAAGAACTTGGAAGGAGTGCAGAATACACAGTGGCTTTTCTTTCCATTTGGGGGATTAGATGCTCATCTAATAGAGAATAGCAGCCCCAAATGTCATGATTTCTTACAACTTGCGTATGACTTCAGTGCTGTGCCTGCCACTAAGCTGTCACATTTTTCATTTTAGCAATGTCAAGCTACCTCTTTATCATTAAATATGAACTACCTGAAGTAATCAGAGCATTCATGGGACTTGAAGAAAATACTGGGTATGTCTTATGTGTCCTCTGTGACATCAGATGAGTCATTCTGCTTGGTCTTTTCTGATCCTAATATCCGTGTCTCTCTTTCTCATCTAGAGAATGGTACCTCAATGGCAACTACCTCGTCATATTTGTGTCTGTTGGAATTATTCTTCCACTTTCTCTTCTTAAAAATTTAGGTAAAAATATTTTCTGATTGCAAATTTTTTATTTTCATTTCATGTTCTAATAGGTAAGCTGATTGTAGATACCATATTCACCTTCCAAAATTTTTCTGCTAACTCCTAGGTTACCTTGGTTATACCAGTGGATTTTCTCTTACCTGCATGGTGTTTTTTGTCAGTGTGGTAAGTGATGTGTTGACCTGATCCTCGTGGCTTGGAGAGCATGAGATGCTTTTTGTGCGTGAATTAGTGTTCTCATTTTTGTTAAAGCACGTCACTAGCATGAAATAGTTCTTGTATCACAAGTGATTTTCTTGTATTCTAATTTGGGACGAGCAAAGAGCAGTCATGGATTTAAAAATAGTTGAGTTCAAATGCCAACACTGTTGCTAATGGTATGTTCTAGGCACAATGGGTGTATTTTTGGACAAAAGGAACACTTCAGGCAGGAACATAACAATAACCCAGTACTTAGAAAGATGGGGGAAGAAGTGAAGAGTCCAAAAGAGAGACAAACAAGTAGGCTATAAGCGTATGCACGTGAATCAGCCATTCTCTTTTATTCATTCTACCTGTTAAGAGAGGGCAACCACAGGAATTAAAGAAATCCTCTTCTCCCCACCCCTGCCCAAAGGGGGAATTTCTTGCGTTATCATAAATGCCAAAATGTATAAAGAATTTTCCCAAAGAAGTAAAGAAGGAATAGAAAATTTGTGATGACCCATGCCATAATTAGTTTAAATAAATAAGAGATCTGAAATTTAGCAAGGAAATGATCATCTTTCTCATGGAACAGCATGAAAGAGGCTTAGGATGGATTCCTGCAAAATACCGTCTTGTTGACTCTAAGGGGCAGGGCTGCCAACCGTAGCTCCAACTGTTTTCTTAGGACAGAGATGAGAGGGAGTCTCCATTGTCCATTAGCCTCAAAGGAATCCCCAGCTGAGTTCCCTCACCCCCACCTCACAAGCCACACATATGGATTCTTATTTGATTGTTTTTCTTCAAAAGGCTGACTTGTTTTGTTGTTGTTGTTGTTGTTTTTATGACTGGGTCTAGGTGATTTACAAGAAATTCCAAATACCCTGCCCTCTGCCCGTTCTGGATCATGATGTTGGAAATGTGACATTCAACAGCACACTTCCGATGCACGTGGTAATGTTACCCAACAACTCAGAGAGTGCTGATGTGAACTTCATGATAGATTACACCCACCGCAATCCTGCAGGGTTGGATGAGAACCAGGCCAAGGGCTCTCTTCATGACAGTGGAGTCGAGTATGAAGCCCATAGTGATGACAAGTGTCAACCCAAATACTTTGTATTCAACTCCCGGGTAAGTGAGAGGCCCAGATCTCTAATGAGCCTAGGAATGTGGCCTCTGAGTTTTTATTTCACAAACTGAGATGGCCTGAGATTGCCATCTATGTTGGAATGCTAAACATGTGGTGTTGTCTTTGTTTTTCAGACGGCCTATGCAATTCCCATCCTAGCATTTGCTTTTGTATGCCACCCTGAGGTCCTTCCCATCTACAGTGAACTCAAAGAGTAAGGCAGCCCTCATTTTAGCATTCTAATTTGCTTTGACAATCTGCTCATGTGTTCAAAGGTGCTTTAAGAGGAAACATGGTTTGTAGCTTTCTCTTCAGAGAAAGTTTGTGCTACATCCACTCATCAATACCTCACCTGCCCCCTTCTCTCCATCTCTCCACTATAATGGTTCAGGGGAGCGGTTCAGGGGAGGGGGACAAGGACCAAATGGTGGTAATGATTTTGGCAGTTTTGGGGAATTTACATTTGAATTTTGGTGGGAAGAAATGATGTCATCTGGACAGGAAATGATAACACCCATGATGACCAAAAATTATAGTCAGGGCAGCCTTGATAAGCCACTGATGTCATCCATGGTCAGTTCCTAACTCTCGTCTAGAAGATGTTCACTGCAAGAGATGTGCCAATATCAGGCCTTCCTTGTCTTATCTGTATAATGGAGACATTGGCTAGAAAATATTTTTTCTTCCAGCTGATGGTCTATGATTCATTGATACTCTCTTCCCTTTTAGATTGTTGACATCTGCTTGGGGACAAAGGGTATGAGTTCACTATAGTAGCTTCCCTCTTTACCTTTAAGGGATGGCATCATATAATAATCCTCAACTTCTTTAATCCAGAAATCAATAAGCTCAGCTTTATTCTTATTAAATAGTGACCTCTTTCCCCACAAATTCTGATTTATCACATAAGAAAGTTTTGGTATACTCCAATTATTTTGATGTCTTTGATTTACTTTTAAAATCACATGCAGCCATTACTCTAGAAGCCTGACAGTTGATCTTAGGCAGCTGGGTGCCTTCTAGAATGATTTTCAGAAGCTGTTCAGGTAACAATATCAGGCTTCCTGGTTGTCTAAACTCTTAGCAGTAGTTGCTTTGCTGATTCTATAGGTTCTTTTCCTTACTAAAGTCAGCTCATCACGAAATTCAAAAGCTGTCTACATTAGGAACCAGTTTGATCATTATGTTAGTTGCATTCTTAATTACTCAGTAGACAAGCTTATTGACATGAAATATACTATTCCTTTTATAGGGAAATGGTTGTTACTGAGACTGAAGGAATAGTGTTTAAGAAAAATAGAAACAAATCCTCATTATCTCTCTAAGACAAATTTAAATCAGCTATAAATAAGTTTATGTACTAGAAATGTGGTTTCATAATGAGCAATACAGACATACTTTTAAAATTATTTTTATTTTAATTTTAAAAAGTGATATTTTCGTAAGTTAAAAAAAAATCTCAGTATTCTTTTTCTTTTCAGCCGGTCACGGAAGAAAATGCAAACAGTGTCAAATATTTCCATCACTGGGATGCTTGTCATGTACCTGCTTGCTGGACTCTTTGGCTACTTAACCTTCTATGGTACGTCACTCTGCCAAAGCTATTCTCTGTGCACATCCTGGTGAGACTGATCATTGACCTGTCTAGGTAGAACTTTTTAAATTGCCCTCTATAAGCATGATCTATAGATGACATATACTCAGTTCACATGCTATTTTAGCTTTGTCACTTGACCTAAGGAAATGAGACCTGAACCAGCATGGGTAACAAGTTACAATTTGTGAACTCCTACAGGTTTTATAAGAAATATCCTTCAAACTAAGTTATTTTCCTTCAGGGATAGCTATTTCTTTGGCTAGACTCCTTAATCCAGTACAGGCTAGAAGCAACAAGAATGAATCCAATTGCACGTGGTAAAGCTCCTTTGATAGAAAAGTTAACTGCCAAGCAAATGGCAGAAACACTACAAAGTCCTCAAGTATGAACTTGCTTCTTATTCATCTGAGGATTTGGAGTATTAGGTAAAATTTCTGGCTTATCCCATTCTGTTCTGTTACTGTGAATAGTTTTCTAAGAAAGAGAAGGACACGGCCGAATTTCCTTCAATCTAGGAATGTGCTACAAAAAAAAAAGTGACTATGGCCACATTAGGTTATGCCTGCAACATTTCCTCTCTGGCATCTTAACAGTCCACAAAACGGGTAGAATTGTATTCCTTCCATGAAATGTGGCCCTAGGGATGAATTTCATGGAATCAAACGTTGACTTGGTAGCACATGTTCACCGTAATCAATGTATCAGCATAAATGTATTTTTGTATAAACCTCTCTTTTGGGATTTTTTTTCTGACTGACTTGGTAATTAAATTGATTGCATGACAAGTTAGGCAGCAAAAGACTCAGGAGTAGGCTACCATTTGCTTAGATTTGTTTCTGTTTGACTAATATTTGACTATTAACCAAGCACGTGCTTTAGATTGGGCATTAACTTCTTGCTGGTTGTGAGTTAATGAAAGTCAGGGTCAATACCATTGAAGGTATTTTTACCCCTTTTTGTCTGATCTTGAGGGGAAGAGGGGGAAAATTAAACTACATCTGATTCCATAAATACCTCCTTGTCATTTGTGTCCGGAATTCAGAATGGATGTGTTTTCAAGGAGGACAGCATCTTAATCTTACAGTAGTATTGATTGGGTGACCCTATAAAAATTATACTAATTTATCCTTGCATACGTTACTTATACTTACTCTAATGAGTTTCATAACATAAGCCAACACTTGAAAAATCCTAGACTATGTGTTTCAGTGTTGTGATAGAGTCTTAATTGTTGAGGTTGAAAAAATGTTAGAGATCATTTGTCCTAGAGTTTCCATACTGAGTTTGGAGAACCTGTGCGAGGCGTGGCTGGGCAATTGGGGGCAGAGGAAGGGTGGGAGAGGGGAGAGACAAGCTGGTGGGGTTTGTGCTTCTCATCCCCTTCAACAAGAGCCTCTCAGCCTCTCATCTGGCTTGTGATGCTTCTCTGTAACAGAGATAGGTATATATCATGATGCAAATGAGCTCAAGAAGCACCTGAGCTATTTTCTATAGCTCCTGCGAGTTTATCATCTTTAGCAGCCCTTTGTTAATTTTTCCCAGTTTGTTGTGCTGCAATAACAACCAAAAGTCGCCTTATTTAATTTGATACCCTGAAGGCTAATGAGAAAGGGAGTCATGTTAAGTAAATTACTACTAGAAAAAATTTCTCAAAAAATAGTTATCTATAATAAATCTCTTTCACCCACCCACCCACCTCCCCCCAAAAACCTCTGTTCATAGCTAATAAGCTCAGAGACATGATAAGAACAGAGGTATCTGGATTCCAAGATCTGGGGCTTTTCCACTGTCCTCTGTTCTCTCCATAAAATGTTGCTATGAGTAACCAGTGCCGAATTGACAACGCCGAGTGAACTCATTCCCTTCTTCCTCTCTGTAGGAGAAGTTGAAGATGAATTACTTCACGCTTACAGCAAAGTATATACATTTGACACCCCTCTGCTCATGGTACGCCTGGCAGTCCTTATGGCAGTAACACTAACTGTGCCCATTGTCCTGTTCCCAGTAAGTACCTAAGGCTTTGATGCAAGAAACCTGTTTGACCCCATAGATTAGTACATGTGCTGTGCTTTGATGTGGATTTAATTATAATTCGAGTTTGCAATTGCAGTGCCTGAGGACATTATTATTTTCATACAGCATTTTGGAATCACTTAAAATTGATCATTTGATATGTAAAGAGAACAAATACTTTTAGGTGGTAAGTATTTTTAAAGTGTAGGGGAAAAACTCATGAAATTTATTTTTAAACTGAAATTCAAAAAGTAGAGCTTGAGCTTCTGTCTTGTGGATTAGTAAAAATGAGTGGGAGTTCATGTAACTTCTGAAACTTGAAAACCAAAACCACATTAACTTTCAAATCATATTGAATTTCACCACAGTTTTGAAGGCATTTCATATTTTTTTCCAATTTTGTTTTGTGCTGCAATAACATCCAGAAGGCACCTTATTTAATCTGACATCTTGAAGGCTAATGAGAAGGGGATTTGCGTTAAGTAAATTATATATTAGAGACAATTTCTTAAAAAATAATTATGTTATCTATTGTATATCTCTTTCACCCATCCACTCCCCCAAAAAAACCTGACACATGCAGTCTGGCAGACTCAGGCTGGGATCACCCCTTCTTGGCATTTGCCATTGGCGTCAGTTTGTTCTGGGATAACAGAGCATGGCCAGTTGTGGCGATTTGGGCTGCGTGAGTTTAAACCACCACCTATGGATAAACACAGTTCTTCAGCCTCCTGCCAACTCTTCTCCTTTCATCAACACTAAATTTACTCATTCATTTGAGGGGAAAAAAAATAAGCGACACAGTAACCAGCACCGTCCTGTACATAATGTTCCATACAGGGCCTGGCGTATAAGGACCACTTATATAATGACACCGTGATTGCTTTAAATGCAGCTTGTGTGCTGAAATGTATTTTGGCACATTCCTTTTTCATGAGTGCATGAAATCAGATCCTTATTACTATGGTGGCTAATATTTTACTCTTAAATAATGTCTTGCCTATAATATATCTGGAAGTATTTCAATGACATACACACAGCTTTAGCCTAAAATCAGCTCCATCTTGGGTACAAGACAGACGACAGCTATAAACAGAAGGTGTACTATCGGGTAAAATTTCCAAGCAAATGACTTCACCAAGAAAAAAATATCTGTAGCCCTTCCTTCTGTGTGAAAAGAAATCATCTACTAAATTTTGGCACATAATAGGCAGGCACATCTTTGTTGAACCAATGCATTTTATGAAAAAAATTTGTTATGTGCTTCAGTATTGCTTTATTCATTCATGTTGATGCGGTGTTTTCAAGCTGTGATCTCAAGGGACTGATGGACTTGGCCGTGGTCACACAGCTAGTTGGTAACAGTTGAACTAATGCAGCTCATAGCATAACATTGATGGCTGCAATCATTGTAATGGGAAGCAAAAGTCATTTACTGGTGAACATTTCACCTCAACGTTGAAAATCCAAATCTCCCCTTAGGAATTCTTCCCCTGCATGAAAGATAAAGCACTCGTATAAATCTGACCATCAGAACAGCAATAGTTTGTAAACATTAGATGCTATTAGAACCAAAAGTGACCATGAGAACAAAAATTCAGAAAAATAACTTCTACCTTTCACTGCGTGTTTTCACTCAACATTAGCATTGATGGGACATTTTGCACATGACCTTGTCTTCGCCCTTGTGCTGCTGCACTGCCATGATCTGTGAAAGTGTCCCCTTCCCCATGGGGTCGTCAGTCCCCAAAGGAGGGGGACAGGCACAGAGACTGGCATAGAGGATGAGCGTGATCATGTTTGTTAAGAAAAATGGTCTCCACATGAATCTTGCCTCTTCTTGAAATATATAAACTGCCTTTTCTAGCAAAAGCATGGGCTGTTTCCCGTGTTGACATGTGTTTCCCGTGTTGACAGTTTGGGTGAGGATCTGGGCTAAATCAACCAAACCTGCATGCGTGTGACCAAGGCATAGACAAGGTGACACAGAAGTGTGCTCAGGTTCCTTGAGTGGATCCCCAACAAATCCTACGAGGCTAAATTCAGAAACATTTTTGTCAAAGTGGTAGAGGCTGTTAGTGGATTGGTTTTTTTTTTCCTTATAATTTAGAGCCCAGATTTTCAATGTGCCAAATGCTGAGTCACAGTATGGTTCTACAGATAGGTTTCTTTGAGTTAAGAAACATGACCAATAAGAAGTTTATTTACTTGCCTTGATAGCCCCAGGTATAAATAATAAAACAAATAAAACCTCATCTGGATTAAAACCTATCAGCTTTAGCTACTATTTTGTGTTCTCTTTCTTTCAACAAGTGACAACTGGGCTCTCTTTCATAGGAGCCTGAGAAGATATGACAAGGGTTGGTTTGTTTTTCCTTTACTTCATTTATTATATTTCTTTTCTCCAATAAGGTTAGTTTTTTCCTTGTTAGTAAAAGGCGCATATAAGTGTTTGTAATACCTGTTGAACAAATTAATAAATGAAGTGAATTAAGACTCTAGCTTTTTCACTAGCAGCCCAACCGTTTCTTTCTCTCAGTGGAGTGTGGGAGGTGGTCTGGGGTGGGCGTGTCTATTACGGAAGGGCCCCTCCCTCCAGAGGACGGACCATACCATTTCCAGTTTGTGCTTCCCTTTGTGCAGTAAAGTTCCCAGACCACCATGACAAACAGAAAACCAAATAATCCTAATGAGTTTATCATGAACACACAGACTCAACTCCCACCTGCCACGCCTTTAAAAAATATGACGTCTCAGATTCTCTAGTTACTTGTATTTTCACTTACGTAGCCTTTGGATCAGTTTTGAAGTTCTGTAGATATAGGCATCGAAATACAGCAGATGTTGCCATGCACTGCAGTAGAATAGCGATTCACAGGTATTTCATAGCAAACGTGCAATGTCAAAGTTCTAAGCAATAGGACAGGTTTTTTTGTTGTTGTTGTTGTGTTTTTTTTTTTTTTTTTAAGAGTGCAGAGCTAAGGCTCTCAGTTTCTGCTCTGCCTCCACATTTCTGACCTTTACCCTGGGTCCCCACATCGGCACACAGCACCTCCTCACAGGCTCTGTTCAGGACCCTCTCTCTCTGCAAATAACAGGTGTTTTCTCTAGAGCTGCAAAGAACCTTTCTGGAATCATTCTGGGTCAGAGGCCGGGGCTGTCACCAGGGACTTCCCCCGCCCACAGCATCTGACCCACATCAGCTCGTGTCAGTAAAGAAAAGGGCACACAGATAAGTGAAAGAGCAGCCTGGGCTGTGTGGGTAACGAGCCAGAGATGCCTCTGTCCTGACCTAGCAGAACCCCTGCGGGACTTTCGATCCCGGACTCACTCCTCAGGGCAGTACTTTAACATGGAATGACTGGCAAGTTTCCTTATTCTTTTCCACCGCCACCCCTAGCCTACTGCCTCCCTCTTTGCTCTGTTGCCCTCTTCAGGAATGCGTTGGAGACTTTATTTGCCTTCGGTTCTGTTTGGGATTTTATTAGTCCTCATTCACTATGAGGTGGAAGATTTCACCATTTACTCCAACCATTCTACCCACTATTCATAAACTTTCTGTACTCTGACATCGTTAGGCCAAACCTTAGCCTCTCTGGGAACCACGAGGCCTTAGGAAGCCACATTTACATTCAGAGGCCCCGCACATACAGGACTGTTTCTAGCTCAGCTCGTTGAGTTGAAAGCACCATTTTAACAAAAGACTAAACACGCATGGCGACCTCTTCCTGAAAATGAACCTGTGTTCTACTTACTTATTCCATCTGTTTAGCAAGTCCTAAAGTACCATGTATGTGTCACCAAAAAGCTTATTTTAAGTCTCCTAATTAAAGCTGTTTAGACAATACTGGATAAGCACTAATTACAGGTCATAATATAAAATTTAAAGGCTGCTGGGGAAACAACATCAAACCATTTGCTTTCTTCGGTTTTCTTTTCAGAATCAGTTTCCTAATTTTCACTAATCCCGTTTTTAAAATGCTTTGCAAAGTCATTCTTAAACTGTTTCCGGAGACTATCTGGTTTGTCATTCTGAAATGAAATTGCCTTTTCAACCTCAACAGATGGCTGTAATTCTTGGTGGAGTGCTATGAAAGGAATGCCACATGAGAAACTTCAAGCAATTTTGGCTCAAATATTTTGTTGTTCATACATGTTTCAGAATATGTCTTACATTTTCTCTCTTTTAAGCGAGTTCTTATCTCCACACTATTAAGAGACCTTAGAACTAAAACTGTCGAGTGATAATCACAGCCTTTCCCCAGATGTGGACTCCTAGCTCAACTGAGGGGCGCACTTATTGAAAAGCCAACAGAGTGATTCCACTACATGAAAAAAGCGTCCTCTAAAAGATTCCAAAGAGAAGAGCGTTTTCAACTCTGTTAAGCTGCACAAATACAAACGGGCCCCCCTCCCTGTGCCCGTGGGGATCTCTTCATCCCCTGACAGCAGAGTAACTTGAGCAGCTGCCGCAAATAAAGCCTCTCTTGACCCTTCACCTACTTCTTTCAACTGCTGAGATAGGGCCCAAATCTACCAAGGATCCTGAAGGGAGGGGAAAGATTTCTACTGATTAAGTTAATTCAGCATTTATTGAGTGCCTTCAGATGTATAAGACACTAAACTCGAAGCTCCGGGGATTGTTAAGGTTATTAACATTTTTTTTTCTTTGCTTTTGTGGCCTTATAATCTATTTGAGGGGAGGCAAAAGGGGAGAGAGAGGAAGAAGTAAACACAAAAATATCATCTATTTTAAAAATATCAGGTGGCAAAATGTTAAATAAAATGCAAAATTAAGAGAAACCTAGACTTGTAAAAGATTCCTCTCACAGTCCCGTGTAAATCAATTCGGTGCTTGCCCTTCGGGTTTAATCCAGTCCTATGAGACAGGATTAGTGACCCACAAGGGTTTTACTGTGTATCTAAATCATATATTTTACCTGTTATTTAATCTCTTACTGACTGAGATTATTTTTAACAAAAATTCTGAAAATTGAGAAAGTGAACACAATGCGTTACCAAGGAAAAATGACACTATCTCAAACATCAAAAATCAGCATCCAGGTTGCACAACAATACGAATGTCCAGTCACGCATTGCTTAACAACAGGGATTCCTTCCGAGGAATGCATCCTTAGGCTATTTCGTCACTGTGTGAACGTCATAGAGTGTAATTACACAAATCTATGTGTTTGAGCCCACTACACATCTAGGGCACAAGGCATAGCCGATTGCTCCTGGGCTGCAAACCTGTACAGCATGTTACTGTGCTGAAGACTGTAGGCAACTGTAACACAACACTAAGTATTTGTGTATCTAAACACAGAGAAGGTACAGTAAAATTATACTATTATAATCTCATGGGATCACTGTCATATATGTGGTCCATATCCAAACGATGTTATGTGGTGCATAATTGTACCTTATGCCACCAAACTGGACACTCAGAAATGGTGAGGATGGTGAATTCCATGTTATGTATATTTTACCACAATAAAAAAAGTTGGACAAAAAAACATCAGGATCTTTTCTGGGGGAAAAAGGAAAAAGAAAGAAGATGCTTTCAAGTGATGAGACTATTTGAAATAGTAGATAAAGCCAAATACAAAGAAGTGATCTGACCTTTGAACTTTCTTGTTGCAGATTCGTACATCAGTGACCACACTATTGTTTCCCCAAAGACCCTTCAGCTGGATAAGACATTTCCTGATTGCAGCCGTAATTCTTGCACTTAATAACGTTCTGGTCATCCTTGTGCCAACTATAAAATACATCTTTGGATTCATAGGTAAGTTTCAGAAAGACATTTATTTAGTCAACCCAAACTTAAACCTCCTTAAATGGTGGACAGGGAGCCAGGGCTGGGTGATCAGGATCCCGGGTACTTCTCAGGCTCCCTGATTCCCATTAATCCCGCTAGACTCCAGTGTCTGAACTGGTCCCTTTCCATTCCTCCCAAGTGACACTGGGAGCTACCTTATAAGTCAGTTAGTCCAGCTTCCTTCTCCAACAGATGAGGAAACTGAGCCCCGTAGAAGTCAAATCATATGCTTTGGAGTGGACCCAGGATTTGGACTTAGGTCTCAACTCTATCATCAGCAAAAAAGTCAGGAAGATAGATTCTATCTACCAGAAGCTCTCTCGGGTTTATGAATATCAACTGAGCACTAAAGAGTATCTTCAGAGCAATAGGAGGTTGATTTTGTAAAGCATATTTTCCTCAACTGTGTGGTCTATTAATTAATTTTTCACTCTACTGATTGAGGAGTTACTCAAATTTTACACACATTCTAAAACTTTAAAAGAATCAAGTGTAGGCAACTTGAAAAGTAAGAGGTGGGTAAAAAGGGTGTGTGAAGAGTTCGGCCTCAGTATTTATTTATTTTTCTAATCCCCTGTAAATTTGTATTATATTCACCTTTTAATTGCTTTGTTTTGTTACATATACTTATGCAGCTATGATGTTAGATACATTTTAATTTTCCAAATAAACATATCTTCTACAAATAAGCAACTAAGATGAGCTTACATGATTTAAATGTGTGCTTTTACTGCTAAGAAGAATAGGATAGCTTTATATTTGGTTTCTTCAAAGTGCATGCCCTCGGGTGTCCACTGTGCTGGGGAAGACCTGCGGTACAAGACATTGACCTGCCTTGTGTTTGTCTCCTCAGGGGCTTCATCTGCCACCATGCTGATTTTTATTCTTCCAGCAGCTTTTTATCTTAGACTTGTCAAGAAAGAAGCTCTTAGGTCACCCCAAAAGGTCGGGGTAAGTAAGGCTCACAATTTCCCCCATTATTAGTTGCTCTTCCACTACCTAGAGTAAACCAGAAAATACACATGCTTCAGAAAAATGAATCAATGAACAAGAACCAAAAATCAAAAATGGGCTAGAACTCGCCGGTAAGAAAGAAAGGGGTAGATTTCTGAAACTCAAATGATTCTACTAGACGTCTCTCTCTTCAAACATCAAATATCCTGTGTTGAGTCCCTCATACATGTCAAATGCTAATAACTTTTCCCACTGGCACCTGGGCTTTCTGTGCACACCTGTTTCCAATTCTAAGCTGCTGCTGCACTATTCATGTGAAATTGTGCAGGAAGACATTAGGCTCCCTAGCACTGTTATGAAATAATTCAAATATTTGGGTCATATTTGCTAGGTGTGCAAGACCAAAGAAAAGATGTTGCTTTTGTTTCCTTCTCCATAGGACCCTGCTATCCCTTGTATGGACTGAGATCCAGAACAGAACCATTCATATTCCAGTTAACCTCTTTAGCTATAAAATATAGTCTTATTAAATTAGTGAGTATTTTAGTACTACAGAAAGATATGCTAGAAATAATTATTTTTATACTAACTAAATATTATCCATGACAGCTTAATAAGGTCTTATATGAAGGCTTGAAAAGAAAACTTCCTACTGAATTATTCTGAATTTTTGCCTTGAAGTCATTCACCTCTTGGGATTGTTCAGGGACTTCAGGAGAGTTTGGTATTAAAAGCCCCTCCCATCACCTTGACCCTGAATTTCAACTCTATGTGATCCACCTTGCTTGGACTTTTATAGCAGGGCGCCCTTTGGCAAATTACTTGTCCTGTTTGTGACCCATTTTTAGTTTCACCAGATGTAAAATGAATAAAATTATATCCTAGACTCTAGTGAAAAAAAATTTAGCTAAAGCTTTCTCATATATAAAATTAGAAGGTTGATCCATGTGGTAATATGTAAAAATGCTTCTAGTGTTAAAATTCTGAAATATTTTATATATATGTGCGTACATATATAATTATATATAATATGTGTGTGTATGATATATATGTAAACACACATATACACTTTTTGTAGAAACGTATATTAGGCTTTTGTTTTTGTTTGTTTTATAAAACTAGAATCATATCATACATACTACTCTTTTATGATCTGCTCATTTTTGCTAGAATGTTGTAAGCATTCCCTAGATTATTAAATCTTTTTCTATCACTTGATTTTTAATGATCACAGAGCATTCTATCATTTTAATTTACCAAATCAATTAGCCAGTACTCTATTGTTGAAACTTTAGTTTATATCTCTCTACTGTATTCCTCCTTTTTCCCTAACTGGGGATAAACTAACTGATCTTTTAGGCACGGGCATCTGAGTTATTTAAAATAATACAATTCAATATGCAAATCAGATTGCCACCTTGGGTAAACAACTTATAAGAACAAACTGTGCTAAGTACGGTTTGTGTGTTCCCTAACAAGTTCCCTCTGAATTACAGGCTTTAATTTTCCTTGTGGTTGGAATCGTCTTCATGATTGGAAGCATGGCACTCATCATAATTGACTGGATTTACAATCCTCCAAATTCCAAGCACCACTAACCCAGGGAAAAATACTTTCTATTGGAAATGGTTGCAAGTTATTCTCCAAAAGACATTTGAGTTATCTTGATTGGAATGTTATTCATAGGAAATAACAGGAAGATTCCAAAGATGTTTACTAGTAATATCACCAGACACCTGCGGAAGAGAAAAATCATTGTTTTTGTCAAGTGTGGCTGTTTATGTGTTTAAAATCTGTGGTGCACATTTCTACCCAGGTTTTACTAAGGCAGCATGAGACGATCATGCTGTATTTTTACTGCTGTACAAGCAGTAATGAGAGCTGTGTGTAATGGTTATGAGATAGTACTCTTTCCCCCTGCCTTCTCCTTACCCTCCAAACCTCCACAAAGTACCAAATACTTGTATTCTCAGAACATCAAACAAAAATGCCCTGGTGGCAAAGCTATCACCACTTAATGCCTTCTCCCAGTCTTGCACCAAACACTCTGGGTCTGTCTGCTAACAGAGGCAAAAGACATGGCTAAGAAATTGTCCCCACAAGGTATACAAATGATCAGACACCAGCCTAGAGCATCTTGCTGTCAACAGCAAAAGAATATTTTGCCCATCTTGTTTGTGACATTCAATTAGTGACTTCTTTATTCAATGGATTTTTTGGTAAATGTTAAAACATCTTGCTAAACATAGAGAGGAGCTTTATTTAAATTATAGAGCAACAACAAAAATAATTCTTATAGCTGAACTGCCTGTTCTGGAAACACCTGCTTTTTAAAGTTATTTCTAGTTCTCTTGTCATACTTTTGTCATTGAACAATGCTTTCCCTCTCGTCTTCCATTCTCATTCAGAATTTTTAGAAGACCATGATTTATGTGGAGACACACTACCCAGTATTGTTTGATACATTTTTATTTGATAAACATTCAGTGCAGGAAACTGTGATTTGCTATGTGTTTATGTATATAATCTTATTCTGTAGTCATCAGAATGTTAACGTATGGTACATTTGAATTTTATATTTTACATGTGTAGTTTTCTCTCTTCACAGTCAAAACATTTATATTATTGGGGGTGGGGGCAGAGAATTAAGTTGGTAGGCTCAAAAATCCATCTGTATGTATCTGTCCATTGGGGATATTTTAAATTTGAAACCTAAGTTATACATAGTTTAGTAATGCTCTTCTTCAATGTTTCCAATAATATAATCATCTACAAGAAAATAAGTTCCTTATTTGCAAATAATTATCAATACTAAGGTTATTATTTTAATTTAGCATGTCTAAAATAAGATTTGATTCATTTTAGCCTGCATAGGTGTTTGCTGACACTCATTTGTCATTTAATACAATGTTGAGTGGTTTTCCCATAAAGATAAAAGTGCTAACACTACAAAGAAATGCAAACTATCATTCTTGCTTTCTTCTATAACACACTTATATGAAATGGATTTAAAAATTACTACTCATTGCCTAGAATTTTTGGAATTTATTACTTTTCTCAAATCATAGTGTTCACTTGTATATTTTATATTTTAGTAAAGCCAACTATGAAATACAAGGATCATACCAGTATGATAATACCAAATCATATTCAATAGTTTTTCTGAGATGTGCCCAAGAAAAAATGTATTTGTTTTATGTATTATTTTCTAGAGGCACAATACTATAAAATGATGTACTTTGTTATAGAAATTGAGCATTGCTAGAAAATATCATAACTTTTGAGTTACCATTATCTGGAAAAAAATTGCCAAATATCATCTTTAAGATATATTTCCATTTTCATTCATCTAACAAGTGTATCAAAATAGAAAGTAAAAAAGTATTTCTGAATGTCAAAAAACATTTAATTGGGGCATATTTAAGTGTAAATATCAATGATTAATCCCCCGAAATGGAAAACTGTAAACTCTGTATATATTTTGAATGCATTTAAAATGACTAACTTGAAAATATCATGTATAATCATATAAATATTCAAGAGCAATACAATAGTGCCAAATAATAAAGCATCATTTTTTCTCATGGCCATTTTCAGGAGTAGAGTCCACATATACTGCAGGGCAGACATACATATGGTATCTTGTGCTGATTAATTTAACCCCATTTGTAAACAGATGAAAATTTTATTTTCTTATTTCATTTATAAGATGGTTCAATGTATTGGGAGGGTTTTTTTTATTACAGAGAGTGTATATTGGTATATAATAAATGAACTTTTCAAATGACTATGATTGGGTTTTCATTCTGTTGTTAAAGAAGGCTATGAGTTATTTGGTACATGAAACAAAATTTAAAATCCAAATATTGTCTTTCTATGTTGGTATGTGTTCCATTTTCATTGTTACCTTTGACATACAGTTAACATCTACAGTCATCATCAAGACAGTAGTTGCCATCTTATTTTGGCAAAATAAACATCTAATACTAAATTATTTTTATTTTTTGTCATCACATATATACCTTTTAGAATGAAAGTAGATGAAATGGGTCTCCTTATGGTTAAGAGAATTCATTGAGGATGTGAAGGAATAGAGGAAACATGAAAATAGTAAAATTAAAATGTGGAAAATATGGGAGCAGGGAAACCAACAGGCAAGTGCTCAGGCTTGTGTATGAATGGACTATCAGTGAGATCGATGGGTCTTATAAAGTTACGTAACTTAACTTTAAAGTTAAGTTGATGGGTCTTACAAAGTTTCTTAACTTTATAAGAAACTTCCGAATAGTTCTCCAAAGTGGTTCTACCATTTTCATTTCCACTTGCTATATACAAGTGCCAATGGCTCTTTCTTGCCCAACATTCGGCATTGTCTTAGTCTGTGTAGTAGGTGTGAAATGATAGCTTATGATTTTCATTGCTACTTCCTTGATAACTAATGTTGAAAACTTTTCATGTATTTAATGGTCATTCATATATCTTCTTTTGTGAAGTGTGTGTTCAGTGTTTTCCCATTCTCAAAATTAGATCTGTGTCCTTTTATTGTGGATTTGTACTTCTTTAAATATGGATACATGACTTTTGTCATACTGCTAACATATTTTCCCAGCCTATGGCAGGGTCTTTCCTAAAGTTGTCTTACTTACATCTTTCTGGAGCTAGATCTGTATAACTTCAAGCTCTACAATTCATGTCTTAATGAAATCAAATTAATTGGAGTGGTATTGTCACAATTAAATGTTTTGATATCCTGGGCCTATCTAGGAAGTACTGGGTCATCTAACCAAGATGCAAAGTACCTAAGTGTGCACATACCAAACAACAGACCTCAAAATACATGAAGTAAAAGCTGATAGAGCTGAAAGGAGAAGTAAATAAATACACATTTATATTAATAGTTGGAGACTTCAGTATCCACCTTGTAGAAAGTAATAGAACTATTAGACAAAAATCCAGCAAAAATATAGAATATACAAACAATACAATCAACCAATGGGTTCTAATTGATACATTTAGAACATTCCACTGCCAACAGCAGAAAACAATTTTTTTCAAGCACTCACAGAATATTAATCAAGACAAACCATATTCTGGGACATAAAACAAATCTCAAAATAATTTAAAAGAATTGAAATCATATAGAGTGTGTTTTCTGACCATAATCAACTCAATCAAAAACCAATAACAGAAAGGCAATAGGAAAATCTCTAAATCCATGGAAATTAAGCCACTTCTTTATAATCCATGGGTGAAAAGATATCAAAGGAAATTTAAAAATATATAGAACTGAGCAAAAATTTCAAAGCAAAGTGTTGAAATATGTGAGATGCATCTAATGCAGTGCTGAGAGGAAAATTTATAGCACTAAAATGCTTACATTAGAAGTGAAGCAAGGTCTCAAGTCAATAATCTAAGTTCCTACATTGAGAAACTGGAAAAAGAAGAGCAAAATAAATCTAAAGCAAGCAGAAGGAAGAAAACTAATAAAGAACAAATATGAATGTGACTGAAAATAGGAAAAAAACAGATTAAATCAATGAAACAGAAGCTGATTTTTTTAAAAAATAAATAAAATTGTTGATCCTTTAGCAAGGATTGACAGAAATAAAAACATAAAGCTCTGTGTCTCAGTTTAATTGGAAGCAGTTTTACTCTTCTAGTGGTTCATAAAATAGTGCATCTTAAAATAAAAAGCATCTTAAATTTAATAAAATATACTTTATATTTTTTTAAAAAAAAACCTTATTAATGTCCTATGGTTAACAGGATATGAGTTCCATTTGTCTAGAGTTTCTTTGGATGGTAGTACAAAGTGGTATGGTTAGCATCACTGTGTGCCTGTCTAATGCTAGGAGAGTAGAGTGTGTGTGTGTTTTTGAGGTGGGATGGAAGCTGCCAGGCCAGACCAAACAAGTGTCACAGAAGGTGACCACCTTGATCCAAGAATCCCACTACTGGCTATTTACCCAAGGGAACAAAGGAAGTTCTATAATAAAGACATCTGAACTAGAATGCTTATAACAGCACAATTCACAATTGTAAATATGTGGAAACAACACAAGTGCCCACCAATACATGAATGGATTAAAAAAATGTGGTATATGTATACCATAGAGTACTATTTAGCCATAAAAAGCTGTGGTGAACCCCTTTTATTATCCTGGGTGGAATTGGAGCCCAATCTTCTATGTGAAGTATCACAAGAATGGAAAAACAAGCACCACATGTACTCATCAAATTGGCACTAATTGAGCAACACTTCTGTGCACATATGAAAGTAATAACATTCATCAGGTGTGGGGCAGGTAGGAGGGGGAGGAAGGAATGGGTAAATTCACACCTAACAAGTGTGGTGCACACTTTCTGGGGAATGGGTACACTTGTAGCTCTGACTCAGGTGGTGCAAAGGCAATATATATAACCAAAGTGTTTGTACCACCATAATATTCTGAAATTAAAAAAAAAAGAAGGTGACCAAATAAAACATGAACTCACTATAATATGGATTTTTTTCCAAAATAGCCTAATCTTGATCTATTTGATTAGCTTAGAAGACTTATAAGAAAACTATATTATATCCATTTTATTAAAGGGAAACTGAAGCGCCAGGAATGAAGCAGAAATAGAAAAACGGTCTCCACACTGATTGGCCTTCCTGGTCTCTGTAAGTCCCAAGCTTTGCTTGGACAGTGTGTAACTCTAACATTAAGTCTCCTAGACAACTCTCTTAACACTTAGTTTGACATCAAGTGTAACTGTCACTAAGTTGAAGTTTTCCGCCAGCCCTGGGGGTGAAGGAAGAAAGACAGAAATCCAATTCTTCTCTGCTCGTATGACTCAGACTCCTTGGCTCAGGCTCACAAAGCATTTTATCAGGGTCACTGGTGAATAAGCTACTTGAGATTGATTATTTTATGGTTAGGTTCCTGGTATTATCATCTCAAAGGAGAACTTGACTGTTTTCCATAGAGTGATGAGCATGTTTCTTCTATTATTGCCAGCACTTTAAGCTTAAAATTTTGCAGAATTATCAAGTTGTATTTGGTGAGTAAGAGATTGTCTAAGCCTGGTCTGTGGCCTAAACTTGTTCCCAGATGTATAATCAGCATTTCTTTCAGTCTATGCTAACTCAGTAATTTAAAGAAGGCCAAAAAATAGTTGCGATATTGCGCTTATCTTTTTTCCTAAAGATACAAACCTTTGCCAGGTGCTGATGGGTTTCTGGAAGGGTAGAACTGCTGCTAAAACGATAGAATCACTCATCTTGCTGTATAGAAAAAGGAAAATAAGAAATTAGATTGTTTCACTAAGAAAAGTGTTCATCTCATGGAGCATTTTCTATTTAAAAATATTACAAAATGAAGTACTGTTTAGTAGAGCTTTATGTAAGTATTTTCGCTACTTCTTTAGAGTCAAGTGTTGACTCAATTAAATCATTTTACTTCTGACTCCAGTGCTACTGATGGCAGAGTAGAAAAATTGAGGATTGAGGCTCTGGAGGTCTAAGTGCTGGTCACCCGTCCAGTTGATCCTGGAAAAGCCCTTCCCTCCATCCAAGCTCTATCATCAGAAAACACAAATGAACTGAACTGGATCATCCCTAGGAATTCTGAGTCAATAAAGGAGTCTTCACCTAGAGCAAAGTTTATCAAGGGAAAATTGTAAAATAGCTGGATTCCTATGATATTTAAAAAAAATCTATCTGAAGGACAAATTGCCCCACAGTTTGGGCAGAATCTTGTGTTAAAGTAGAGAGTCAGGTTATGGCCTACTGGTTTATACAACTCTTCACATCCCAGCTCCTTGTTTCTCTTAGTAACATGCTGCTATGGACTGAATATTTGGTCCCCTCTCAAATTTATATGTGGAAGCCGTAACAAACAATGTGATGGTATTTGGAAATGAGGTCTTTGGGAGATAATTTAGAGGTTTAGAGAGGACTTGAGAGTGGGGATACCATGAAGATTAGTGTCCTTATAAGAAGGGAAAGAGACCATAGCTCGCTGTCCATCATGTGAAGACAGTGAGAAGGTAACCATTTGCACACTAGGAAGAAGGCTTTGATCTTGGACTTCCCAGCCACTTAAACTGTGATAAATGTCTGTTGTTCAAGCCACCCAATCTATGTCATTTTGTTATGGTAGCCCAAGTTGACCAAGACACAAGCACACACAAACACACACACCTCACCGTACCATATGCATACAACATATTATACACATGTACACACCATTCAATTCATATATACATACCACATACATAGACAGCCCATGTATACATGCTCCCTCCCACACCTACCCTTACATGCATACCACTCAGCATCATGCACTTGATCCACATTGATGGGCAATTCTCCAACAGTGTCATGCCCTCTCTCACCTTTCAGACCTTGACACACACTGTACCTTGTACATGTAACATTTCCCTGTGACCCTCTTCATCTGGTTCATTTTTCCTCATCCTTCAGTTCTCATCTTAGATGGCCTTCCTGACATTCCCATCCTCCTACCTCAACTAGTCTATATCCACTAGAGCCCTGCAGTTGGCTTGTACAGTAGTCCCCCTTTATCTGTGGTTTCTCTTTCAATGGTTTCAGTTACCCACAGCAAACATGATCTGAAAATATTAGTTACAATAAGATATTTTGAGAGAGAGGGAGAGAGACCACACTTGCATAATTTTTATTACAGTATATTGTTGTAATTGTTCTATTTTTATTATAGTTGTTAATCACTTACTGTGCCGAATTTATAAATTGAACTTTACCCTAGGTATTTACGCATAGGGAAAAACAGAGTATATATAGGGATTTGGTACTATCCAGTTTCAGGCATCCACTGGGAGTCTTGGACTGTGTCTCCTGCAAATAAGAGGGGGAGTACTGTATGGTTTTCAAGAGCTACACCTCTTTTTGTAACTCCATGTAGTGATGTTATGTTGTTCCTTGAAATTGGTGAGGGTCTTTACACCATGGAAATTGGCAAACACTGCAAATCAGAAAAGCTTTTTTATTTGTTTTTGTTTTAGTAGAGTTAGTTATTGAACACTTACCAGTATACCACTGATTAGACCCCTTATGGTCTTCTCATAGCACCTTGTAATTTCCCTTTATTTATATTTAACACTTGTTCCTTGCCTATATGCCCACCAGACCATAGGCTATGTGAGGGCAAACCCTGCCTGACTTGTTTTCCACTGATACACCCAGTATCTTGCATAGCACCTACCTATATTGGCCTCAACAAACATTTTTGGATGGATGACTCTTGATGTCTCTCTCTTTCTATTTGGTATCTGACATGGTGTATCTCCTAATTGTGACTAAGCAGGCCATGGAAATGTGGGTCCAGGACATCTCTGTTCCAGGTAACAATAAACACCTCATAAGAAGCTGGGAGCCAAGGTCTGGAGCAGCATCTGTGAATGGAAGGCTCAACCCCTGCAGGATGACATTACTCTTTTACCTCCAGCCAGCTTTTATGAAAGTAGAGAAGGTGAAGCACTTAGAAAACCATGAGATGAGACTCAAGAGCAAAGCTCTGAGAAGCCCTTCTCACTCCTGCTGATGTCTGAACTTACCTTAAGAAGAGATAAATCATGTCCTTCCATAATCAGAGAGAGATATAAAATGTAAGTGTCCTGTTAGGAGTGATGCATCTTGTGTTATTAATAAATTTGGATGTGTTATTAATAAAATTAAAATAAAAGATTCCTGCAAAATCTTTTTTTAGACCAAACTTTGATGGGGAATACAGGAAAAAGCAAAGGAGCCAAGAGCTGGAGAATGCCAGTGCCTAAAATTGGGTAAGGAAAATATTAATATGGTAGATGGTCTCCAAAGACGGTCGCCATCAATCCCACCACCACCCAGGTGCATGCCACTCCTCCCAGCAAGAGCCCAAGTCTCCTTGAAGCTGGCCTGACCTTGACACTTGCTTTGACCACTATAATACACTCAAAATGAACCTATGCCAGTTCTGGGCATTTAAGAGGCCTGAATTCTTCCCTTTCACACTCTCTGGGGAGTCTACTACTAGGAGTTTGAGGTGCCTCCTTCGAGATCTTTTGCTATATTTTCATATCATAGATAAAAATATAGAATTGTTTTGTGTCTTTGTATATATAAATTTATTTTATAACTTTATATTAGTAATAATTTTTGAGATCTATTTTTGTTGATTCATATAGGTTTAGTTTATTGCTTTAACTACCATAATTCCACTGCATGAATATATCACATTTTATTTAACTATTCCTTAAGCAATGCTCATTTGGTTGTTCATTTTTCATCATTACACAAATGCTGCAGGGAATTATACAGATCATGATTCACATCTTCACATAACATGTGCAAGTGTTTCTCTAGCTGAGTCATACAGCACACACATCTTTAATTTAATATAAACTGCCAAATTATTCTCACAAATATCTGTATCAATTTATTCTTTCACCACAATATATGAGAATACTTATTTCCCCACAATATAACTTTTCAATGTTGTCATTATTTAATATTTGCCTTTATAATGGATAAACATGGTATCTCATTGTTTTAATTTATATAAACTTGATTACATATTTAGCAATATGTTCATGGCTACTGATCATTGGAAAGCTCTTGTTTGTATTCTTTGACCATTTTTTCTGTTAGAATGTTTCTTTTTCTCTTTTTTAAACATGAATCTGCATTATCAGTTTATTATAGACACTGTGCAAATGTGACTTTTAAATGACCTGAACTAAGTCTTCTGATCTCAGATATCTCAGTACAGAGAACAGTCTAGTCACAGGGAGTAACTGAGAATATATTTATGGATAAAGCAAATATTCATAATAATGAGAAGATGGAAGGATTAAAAACCACTTAAGCAAGACCCTTCTGAAATAAAATGTTGCCTTTTAAATAGTTTGTCCTAAGGTATTTAAAAATGTTAGCTTTATTTAAAGAAAATTATCCTGTCCAAATAAAGTTAAAATGTAAGAAAAACTGATTTGAGCATTCTGCTTTTGTTTTCATGTTCTTCTATCAAAAGGTAACATAACTATTTTGTAATTTTCATGCTTACTTAGTTCATTTGAAATTTTGATATCTTATAACTTCTCCTTGACGCTGAGTCTGGTGATACTGCCGTGAAATGGGAAGCACACACTTAGAAGTATGAAGTGTTATCCTGCAGTGTGGAGGGTTTTTAAATTTAGCTTGGGCAAGTTGGTGACTAGAGATATTAAAAAAAAAAAAAAAGAAAGCAGATCAAAACAATTTACTGTTACTGATTTCATCATGATCAATACCTATCTTATGTGTTTTTTAGCTTTTCATAGCACATTTGCATATACAATATATAACAAATCTTCAAAAGGAGCTCAAAACTTCATGAACTATGTACAAGATTCCATTAGAAAGTCATTTTCCAAACATTCTTTGACTCCTTGAAAAATTTTGTAAGAACATGATCTCCCAATCAAACTTACATTGGTGAGGCCTACATGTGCCCCCTCACTGTTACAGCACACTGATGACCCGACTGCATCGGCAGCAGCACTTGCCTGTTTGGCAACCTGTTCTGCCCACCTGCCCCTTCAGAGAAGCCCACTAGTTTCACGTTCTCAGTCATTCTTCCTGGTATGAAAACCTGCTGTTACGATAAGTTCTGATACCAGGCATTTAGAGCTAAGGCTGAATATAAGCCAATTGTTTCTCTCTTCCCAGAGTAATTACATATAAAGCTTCTCATAAACTGAGATTTAAAGCTCTGATTATTAATTGTGGGTGAAAACCACATAACCTAAAATTTACCATATTATCATTTATAAGTGTACAGTAGTGTTAACTATAAGCACTTTCTTGTGTAACAGATCTCCAGAACATTTTCATCTTGCAAAACTGAAACTACATCCATTGAACAACACCTCTTTTCTCCTCTTCCACTCCCAACCCCTGACAATCACCATTCTACTTTTTATTTCTATTAATTTGATTACTTTCCACACCTCATGTAAATGGAATCATGCCACAGACAAATCTTAGCATAGTGTCCTCAAGTTTCACTTAGCATAATGTCCTCAAGTTTCATCCAAGTTGTAGCATATGACAGGATGTCCTTCTTTTCTAAGGATGAATAATACTCCATTGTATATATGTATATACAACATTTATCCATTAATTCATCAGTGGACTTTTATATTGCTTCCACGTCTTGGCTATTGTGAGTAATGCTGCAATGAACATCACTGTGCAAATACCACTTTAAGATTTTTGTTTTCAATACTTTTTGGACATACACATGAAAGTAGAATTGCTGGGTCATATGCTAATTCTACTTTTTGAGGAACCTCCATATTGTTTTCCACAGTGGCTGCACCATTTACTAAAACATCATGATCAACTAGAATGTTTCTTATCTATTCATATTTTTATATATCCTGGATAATATTTGTTTACCTGTTTTATATTATAAATATTTTCTTTAAGCCTATCCCTAGTTTTTTAGAATCCTTTGTAATATGTTTTTTCATACGGTAGCTTTTTATTTTGATGTAGTCTAGTTTATCCTTTTTCTACTTTAATTTTTCTTCCAAGCCCAAGGACATAAAAATATTCTGTTTTAAACTTTTTTAAAACATTTAGGTCTTGACCGGGCATGGTGGCTCACGCCTGTAATCCTAGCACTCTGGGAGGCCAAGGCGGGAGGCTCGTTTGAGCTCAGGAGTTCAAGACCAGCCTGAGCAAGAGCAAGACCCCGTCTCTATGATAAATAGAAAGAAATTAATTGGCCAACTAAAAATATATAGAAAAAATTGGCCAGGCATGGTGGCTCATGCCTGTAGTCCTAGCTACTCAGGAGGCTGAGGCAGAAGGATCGCTTGAGCCCAGGAGTTTGAAGTTGCTGTGAGCTAGGCTGACACCATGGCACTCTAGTCCAGGCAACAGAGTGAGACTCTGTCTCAAAAAAAAAAAATTAGATCTTTATCTGTAATTTATTTTTGAATACAGTGTCAAGAGGAAACATAATTTTCTGTCCTTATAGGTAACCAATTGTCCTTTCTCTGATTTAAAAATGCCATTTCTGTCATGAAAAATTCTTACATAGACCAGATGCCTTTTCCACTGTTATTTTGGCTTCTACCCCCTGAGTCTAAGTGTAAATAATCACAGGTTTTTTTTCTAATCATTCTGCAAGCATATAATTGAATGTTTTGGGTGGACAAAGTCAATTATGGTCCCAATTACACCGGAGACAGGATTGTGAAATAAATGGAGAACAAAGAGCCTTACTCTGGAGAGATTACCATCTACATAGGAAATACAAAACACACACAAATAATTACTTACTAGCAATAAAGAATACCAAGGATAAAAATATGAGGTATATACAAGCATAGAAATGCTATGGGGTCCATTATGAACCAGAAGTGGCTTTACAGGAAAGTGAAACTTTAGTGATGTTTACAATGTGGAGAAAGATATAGTGTGGCTGAGAAGTGTGTGAGCCTGGGAGGTGGGTGAGGAGAGATAGAAATTGATAGAATTTTTTTATGTATTCACATGGAGGTGACTACCAATAAGAAAATTGCCAAAAAATGAGCAGATTAGATTGACTATAAAAAATATAGGCAGCGTGGTGAAGTGGTTAAATATGAGGATTATAAACCAAAGTTGCCTGAGTTAAAACACTGATTCTGAGACTTTTGGGGGAAGGTGGCTGATCAGAGACACCAGCTGCCAGATCACCTCAGAAAGAAAGAAAATTTTACATGAAAAAGAAAAATACAAACAATCATAGATCAGGTATAATTCTGAGGAGAAAATACCAGAACCTGCAAGAGATTCCAGGGGAAGAAGTTGTGAAGCAGAACAAGAAGAAGAAAGATACCAGCAGAGGTTAACCCACAAGAGGCTTTCAGTCCAGTGAAAAGGGCATTTCTCCCTCCCTCACATCTCTGGCAGTCATCAGGCTCCTGAGCTGCTGGAGAGCCTTTCTATCCTCATGAGCCTAAAAGCAGCTGCTGCCAGTGAACTGGGAGCTTCTTGAGGACAAAGCACCAGGCTGCCAGCCCCCTTGGGGTGCTTCCCATCAACACAGATTTGAGATGAGACATCAGACACCATATTGCTTCTCCACCCCTTATATGCCTTTGTAATCCCCAGGGGGCTTCAGCCCCTCAGTTTTCATCTTGCTTATTCCCACACAAACATTTCCCAACTCTGGCCTAGACTGCAGAGCTACAGGGGGCTGGTGGGAAATACAAAACACAGTGGACAGCTTTAAGAATAGACTAGATCAGGCAGAAAAAAGCATCTCAGAGCTCAAAGAGAACCTTGTTGAATTAACTCAGTCAGCCAAAAATAAAGAATAGAGAATTAGGAGGAATGAACAAAACCTAGAAGAAATGTGGGATTATGTAAAATGGCCAAATATAAGAATCATAAGCATCCCTGAGGATGAAGAAGAAAACAAATAAGGGCTGGAAAACCTATTTGAGGAAAACATATTTGGGGGAACAATTAAGGAAAACTTCCCTGGCCTTGATAGAGATCTAGACATCTAGGCACAAGAAGCTCAATAAACACCTGGGAGATTCATTACAAAGAGGCAATCAACAAGATGCATAGTCATCAGACTGGCTAAATTGAACATGAAATAGGAACTCCTATGAGCCATGAGACAAAAACATCAGCTAACTTATGAAGGAAAACCTATCAGGCTAACCACAGACTTCTCAACTGAGACCTCACCAGCCAGAAGGGTATGGGGCCTCATCTTCAGAACAACTGTCAGCCTAGAACTTTGTGTCCTGCAAAACTAAATTTCATATATGAAGGAGCAATAAAGACTTTTTCAGACAAGCAAACACTGAAGGAACTTTGTCAACATCAGACCTGCCCTGCAGGAAATACTCAGGACTGCATTATACATGGATTAGCACAATAGACACCCATCAGAGTAAAACTACCAAACAGCTAAAGCTCAGAACTCATATAGAACAATAGCACAAGAGGTTAAAAAAAGCACTAAGAGGGGATTAGGAAAAATGGCCGAGTAAAGGTGACCTCCTGGATTCCTGCTCTCAGAGAAGGAGAAGTAGATCTCAGTCTGCTGTGCATGAATGGATCACTCCCCGACAAGAACAGCATTGTGAACCAGTGAATCAGCAGAGAAACAGCATGGGACACAAAAAAACAGGGAAAAAAGGTGAACAGGAGATAGGATTGTGAAGTTTGGAGAGTGCAAGACAAGAGAGAATAGGGCAAGGGATGGGACAGCTGCGCCCACCTGGCCAGCAAGTACAGTGGGATCTGACCCACAGGAGAACATCCTGCTTCCCCACTGAAGTCAGGGCAAAAGCACAGCAGGAGACATTGGGCTTTGTGGAGAAGATGATAGTGGGAAGCATCTTGAACTCCGTGGACCTCTGTGCCAGGACTGCACTGGGTGGGGGAGGGACTGGTCTTAGCTAGCACTCAAGTGAGTTAGGAGACAGGTAACTTGCTTCTGGCAGTCAGTGGCACCAGAACAATGGAGATGAACACTAAATAGGGGACTCTAACCTGGAAACCACTGCAGGCAAATAGGCCAGCTCGGGGTGGGTCAGAAAGAGCAAGAGTTCCTGCTGGACAGGCACAAGATTGTGGGAGAGCAACGCAAAAGAGACAGTAGGGCATCCTGATGGGTCACTCAACTCCCCAACCTGGCATCTGCCAACTCCTGAACAATCACCCCCAGTGCTAGTGCTCTGTGGCAGGTGGTCCCCATTTTTGGGATCCACAACCCAGAGGCTGCAGTGTGCTATGGTATTGTGCAGTTCCCTTCCCCCAGCCCAGGGACTCTTGTGACAAACTCCTCCCTTCCATGACCTGTTGTCAACTAGCCAGGCCCGTTTTGATGGGTGAATTCTGAATACTTCCCCAGTTGTGGGAGACTAATGCCTGTAGGACTTACAGGTGCTGGGGTGCTGGGCAGACTGGGACACCACCCCCTTCCCTTAGCCAGCAACTTTCATGCTGAAAGCAGTAGGCGCCATCTCTGGAGGTAGGGAGAGACAAGAAAAGCTACTTTCCCTGTGCGACTGGTGTGAATTCGAGGGGCCTTGGCACAGATCAATAGTTGACAGCCCAGTGACTCTCCTCATCAGACCAGCTTAGATCATCCAGTAGGATCATAACTCTGTGGCTGGATTTCTGTGACCAGTCGGATGTGGTTGCCTGCCAAAAGTGAAGTCTGTGGTCAGGGAAGAAAAATCCTGGCAAGAGGCCAAAATAGGCTCACCAAGTAACCCATCCCATCAGGAGCAGCCTCCCAACTGTAGTAGAAGAACCCTGAACAACATATTAGTGGCTCCCACTAGCAGCAGATCAAGCAACCGTAGAAGTGCACACATCCAGGCTGTTAGGCAGCAGATGCAATATGCCTTCCTCCTAAACAGCATCTACTAGAACAGAGCCTAAACAGGGAGTGTTACTTTCAAAATGAAAACTGAAAAGTGGGAAGCAATGGCTGATCCAGATGGGAAAGACTCAGCAAAAGAACTCTGGACGTATGAAGAATCAAATGGAAAGCACACCCCCAAAGGGGAACACCAACTCTCTAGCAACAGACATTAACCAAATTCAGAACACTAAAATGACAGAAGAATTTCAAACATGGATTGTAAGAAAACTCAATGATATACAAGAAAAAATGGATAACCAACACAAAGAAACCCCAAAAGAATCCAGGACTTAGAAGAAAAATTCACTAAAGAAATTGAAATATTAAAGAACTCTCAAACCAAACTACTGGAAATGAAGAATTTATTCAAGGAACTACAAAACACAGTAGAAAGCCTCAAGAACAGGATAGATCAAACAGAAGAAAGAATCGCAGAGATTGAAGATAACACCTTTCAATTAAATAACTCGGTCACAGAGATAGAGCAGAAAAATAATAGAAAAGCACAAAGCCTACAAGAAATGTGGGATTATGTGAAGAAGCCTAATGTGAGAGTTATGGGCACCCCAGAGGGTGAAGAAGAAAATACACAAGGGTTAGATTAGCTATTTGAAGATATAATAGAGGAAAATTTCTCAGGCCTTGCTAAAAATCTAGATATCCAGATACAAGAAGCTCAAAGGAATGCTGAGAGATTCATTGCAAGCAGGAAGACACCACACATGCAGTCATCAGACTGACCAAAATAACCACCAAAGAGGCCCTCCTACAAACTGTAAAGCGAAAGAAGCAGGTAACATACAAAAGAAAGCCCATCCAAATCATGGCTGACTTCTCAACTGAAACCTTACAAACAAGAAGAGACAGGGGCCCCATTCTCACTCTTTTCAAACAGAATAATGTCCAGCCTAGAATCTTGTAACCTGCAAAACTAAGTTTGTATATGAAGGAGAAATAAAGACATTCTCAGATAAGCAAACACTGAGGGAACTCACCAAGACAAGATCAGCCCTCTAAGAAGTACTGAAAACAGTGCCACACATGGATCAGCACAATAAACACTCACAAATGTAAAGCAACCCAAAAGCTAAAGGTCAAAGGCCAGATACCACAATGGGTCCAGAGAGAAAACAAAACAAGAAAGTTCAATTAAACAGGATGAACAGAAATTTGCCCAACTTATCAATTCTCTCAAAAAATGTGAATGGCTTGAACTGCCCACTAAAGAGACATAGGCTGGCTGAATGGATAAATACACACAAGCCAAGTATCTGCTGTCTTCAAGAAACACATCTAACCTGCAAGGATGTATTCAGATTCAAGGAGAAGGGGTGGAAAACAATATTTCAAGCAAACAGAAGCCAAAAGAAGGCTGGCATGGCAGTTTTGATTTCAGATAACTTAGTCTTTAAATCACCTAAAGTAATGAAAGACAAAGAGGGTCACTATATAATGGTAAAAGGAACAGTTCAACAAGAAGACATAACAATTCTAAATATTTATGAACCCAACTTAGGTGCACCAAGGTTCATAAAGCAAACTTTACTTGATCTAAACAAAACGATAAACAGAAACACCATAATATCCAGAGCAACACCCCTCTGACAGCACAGGACAGGTCCTCCAAACAGAAAATTAAGAAAGAAACAATGGACTTAAACAGAACTCTAGAACAAATGGGCCCGACTGACATTTACAGAACATTCTACCCCAAAACCACTGAATATATGTTTTTCTCATTAGCTAAAGGGACATTGTCTAAGATTGATCATATCCTAGGTCATAAAGCATGTCTCAAAAAATTTTAAAAAAATAAAGATTATGCCATGCATCTTCTCAGACCACAGCGGAATAAAATTAGAAATCAACTCCAACAGAAACTCTCATCTCTACACCAAGTCATGGAAACTAAACAACCTTTTCCTGAATGATTATTTCATTAACAAGGAAATCAACATGGAAATCAAAAGATTCTTTGAACTAAATTACAAATGAGACACAAGTTATCAAAATCTGTGGGACACAGCTAAGGCAGTCCTGAGAGGAAAATTTATTTACATAAACGCTTACATTGAAAAGACAGAAAGATCACAAATAGACAATTTAATGAACCATCTCAAAGAACTGGAAAAGGATGAACAGATTGACCCCAAATCCAGAAGAAGAAGTGAAATAAATAAGATCAAAGCAGAACTAAATGAAATTGGTGACAAAAAAATTATATGGAAGATCAATAAAAAAAAAGTTGGTTCTTTTAAAAAAATAAACAAAATTGACATGCCTTTGGCTAGATTAATGAAAAGAAGAAAAGAAAGAACTCTAATAAGCTCCATCAAGAATGAAAAAGGATAAATTACAACTAATGCAACAGAGACACAAAGTATCATCTATGAATACTATGAAAACCTTTGTGCACAAAAACTGGAAAATGTGGAGGAAATGGACAAATTCTTAGAAACACACAGCCTCCCTAGGCTCAATCATGAAGAAATAGAATTCCTCAACAGACCAATATCAAGTACTGAAATTGAGACAATAAAAAAACCTTCCTAAAAAGAAAAGTCCTCTACCAGTTGGTTTCACACCTGAATTCCACCAGACCTACAAAGAAGAACTGGTGCCTATCCTGAAGAAATTATTCCACAACATTGAGAAGGAAGGAATCCCCCCCAACACATTTTATGAAGCTAACATAACCCTGATATCAAAACCAGGAAAGGGTGCAGAAAGAAAAGAAAATTACAAACCAATATCCCTTATGAATATAGATGCAAAAATTTTCAACAAATTCCTAGCAAACCGAATTTAGGTGCTTATCAAAAAAATAATCCAGCAAGAGCAAGTGGGCTTCAACTCAGAGATGTAGGGTTGGTTCAACATACACAAATCTATAAATGTAATTCATGACATAAATAGAAGCAAAAACAAAGACCATATGATCCTCTCAATAGACACAGAAAAAGCATTTGACAAAATTGATAAGAACACTTAACAAAATAGTCATAGATGGGGCTTGCCTAAAAATGATACAAGCCATATATAACAAACCCACAGCCAAAACTATACTTAATGGGGAAAAATTGAAAGCATTCCCACTTAAAAGTGGAACCAGAAAAGGTTGCCCACTATCTCCACTTTTATTCAACATAGGCTGGAAGTCCTTGCTAGAGCAATTAGATAAGAGAAGGGAATTAAGGACATCCAAATGGGGGCAGAAGAGATCAAACTTTCACTCTTTGCTGATGATATGATATTATATCTAGAAAACCCCAAGGATTGAAACAAGAGACTCCTGGAATTAATAAATGAATTCAGTAAAGTCTCAGGATACAAAATCAATACACACAAATCACAGGCATTCATATACACCAATAACAGTCAAACAGAGAACCAAATCAAAGACTCAATACCTTCCACAATAGTAACAAAGAAAATAAAGTACCTAGGAATATATTTAACCAAGGAGGTAAAAGACCTCTATAGGGAGAACTATGAAACACTGAGGAAGGAAATAGCAGAGGACATAAACAGGTGGAAAACTATACCATGCTTGTGGGTCGGCAGAATCAATATTGTTAAAATGGCTATACTACAGAAAGTGATCTACAGATTCAACACAATCCCTATTAAAATACCAACATCATTTTTCACAGATATAGAAAAAATAATTTTACACTTCGTATGGAACCAGAGAAGACCCTGTATAGCAAAAGCTATCCTAGGCAAAAAGAATAAAATGGAAGGCATCAATATACTCGACTTCAAACTATACTACAAGGCTATAGTAATTAAAACAGTATGGTACTGGCACAAGAACAGGGACATAGAACTTTGGAACAGAACTGAGAACCAGATATAAAACTAGCCTCATATAGCTACCTAATCTTTGACAAAGCAGATAAAAACATACACTGGGGAAAAGAATCCTTATTCAATAAATGGTGCTGGGAAAACTGGATAGCCGCAT
>CAUYRT010076413.1:0-14465 GCA_963574885.1 Lepilemur ruficaudatus
CCAATTAATTTCTTTCTATTTATAGTAGAGACGGGGTCTCGCTCTTGCTCAGGCTGGTCTTGAACTCCTGACCTTGAGCTATCCGCCCGCCTCGGCCTCCCAGAGTGCTAGGATTACAGGCATGAGCCACCGCGCCCGGCCTTTTTCAATTATTTTAAAGTGTAAAAACTATTTCTAGCTCATGAGTCTTATAAGAACAGGTGGAAGGCCAAATTTGGCCTGGTAGTTTTCCAACTCTCATACTGTCTAAATATTCAAGGCAGAGAATGGAAACTCAGAGAGACTCAGTTGCTAGTAAAAAGCAGAGTCAATTCTGACTCTACAGCCCCTTCTCCTTCTGATTCCTGTGTCTCTGTCATTTATATTCAAGGCAAAGGCTAAAATCTTTCTAACGAAGATCTTAAAATGACTGACAAATGAGTGGATTATGCCCGAGATAATATGTTTCTTTTTTGGGTAACACTGAATTCAACCACAGACTATTGTCTTCAGTAGAGCTTTTATCTCATTTGGAAGGGAAGAAGCTCTTGCAAAACAAAACTAATCAATTATGCTGGTATTTACTGATTGGTCCTTAAAATGAAAACAAGTTTGTTTTCCTGTAACTATGTATTTTATTTACATATTCCGGCATTGGAAAACGACTTTTTAAACAACTTTTTTTGGTTAAAAACTCAAAAATCTACTGAAGTCAACGACTTCTAAAGGGAAAGGGGAAAAAAAAAATAAAGAAATGGAGGAAGAAAAGAGGTAAGAAATCAAGTATAAATTAAAATTCTCTTTTTAAATTTAGGATCTTTTAAAATGTAGGAGAAGTGTCTTCATAGCTTCCAAGATAAAAGCTACAAGGTCTTTTTCAATCTGCATTTTCAAGCATCCTGAATCAGTAACTAACCACTATTTGTTAAATGAGTTTGAGGTCAGTTAACAGACTTTCAAGGAAGAGGAGAAGGAGAGGGAAGAGAAAGAGCAGGAGGAGAAGAAAAGGATGCCTCAGCCACCAGGGGCAAAGGTAGACACATGCGGATCTAGGACAGACTGCTTAGACAAGAGGGCATTTTTCATTTGAGAAAAATGAAAACAAGTATGGGTTGGAAGAAAATCATAGCCAGGGGCTTTGTAAACAAATTAAGCTTAAAGATAGTTAAAGCATGAAAGAGGAGTCATCTAGCCAGTATCTGTAGGGAAAAATGGAGCTAAGACAATTCTCTCACGAGGCTAGTTAAGTTACTATAGTGAAGAAGATAATGATAATAATTTCAATTATTTTAAGAGCTCTTTGCCTGGCACCATGTTAAATCTTTTTCATGTATTATTGAATCTTTATAAAAATCCTATGAGTAAGGTGTTAGAATTATCTCCATTTTATAAATGAGGAAACTGAGGTACAGAGAGGTTAAATAACTGCCCCAAATCACATTGTGGAATAATGGATAAGAGATAACAAGGGGATTCAGCTTAAGCCTGTCCGATGACAAAGCCTGTGTCCTTATAATTGCTATGTTACACTGCTTCTCATTCCTATTAATGAAGATGAAATTGAAGCAGAGTGGTGTCATGATTTTATATGAGTAATAGACTAATGTAATTTTAATAGCACTTTGTAATTTATAAAATGCATTCACACACACGATGTTTCGCTTGGGTTTCTGTGTCCTTATGTGGTGGCTAAGGATTATCTTTTCCTAAGTATATCAGTGAAGAAATTTATGTTCAAAGAAGTGACTTGTTCAAGGTTACAGGGTAAATGTTGGTATAGTAGAAGGGAAGGAGCTAGCTCTAGCTGTGTATCTGGGAACTCTGGCCCCACCACTCAAAAAACAAATGTTTTTGGACAAATGAACCCCATCTAACCCCTGTATCTATATCTGAAAAAATGGGAGAAAATTGTAACATCTCATAGTCTTTGTCAGCTAAAAACCATCTACGCTACATGAGTGCCTTTGGTACACATAGGTATGCGACACGTGTGAATTTCTTTCACCTTCGAAAGATACTGGGTGTCTCCGAAACAGCCTGGAACCAGAGTCAGATCAGGGCTCTTTTCTAGACCATGACCTTAGCCAGCTATGGCATGGTACTATTACTTTACATCCATTTGTAACCACAGGGTGATACACTGGCTCTCCAGAAAATAAATAAATAAATAAAAGCCCTAGTTGTAGCATTTGCCAATTTCAAATAACAGATGTGATATTACCAAGCACGAAGTTGAGAAGAGAAAAGCTCAATCAGTTTTCATCAATGGGTAAGTGTTGGCTACAGCATAATCATTGAGTAAAACTATGATATTTTATCAGTGTTTTTCAATCTTTTTGTAAAAGGAGAAACGATTTTTTTTTCAACTGATATTGAAATTGTATAGAACTTAAACACAGAAACTTAGTACAATTTAGAACTCTGCTGGATGGAGCAGAGTAGTGGAACACAGAGCCCTTCCCTAAACCTGGCTTCTAACCTGTGTAGATCCCTAAGACATTTACTGAAGAACATATTCAACTGGATCATTTCTTAAGGTCCTTCTACGACTTTCATTCTAAGATACTACATGATATTATAAGGAACACTTTTTTTCATTTGATAATCCTCTAGAAAAGATTGACTTCTACATATTTGTATTATTTTAGTAAGCCATTTGTACGTCTAAACAATGCAATACACAAAAATCAAGGACATTAAAAAAAACCAAAGTCTCCTAGCTAATTATGTGCCTGATCAAATGGCCACCCCTTCTTGGCATCAACAACCATATGACCTCACAGTGACACTGACTCTTTCATAGCACAGCTCATGGATCTAGGCTCTGTGAAACTTCATATGAGGTGACAGACTTTAAATCAGCAGCGATTCCAGTCCTAAGCAGGAGGTGGTAAAATGGCAGGTGTCAGAGAGTTGCAGAGAAAAGAAAACATTTCTCCGAAAAAACACTTTACAGGCAATATAGCATTTGATATATAAATTTTTTTTGTCCTGAATTTCTTCCACTTATAATATGACTCTATGAGTTTTTATGCACTTCTTAAACTTACCAAGTTCCTTTCTGACTTGGGGTTTTGCAGAGGTTGTTCCCTCTAACCAGAAGTTTTTCCTGCTCTTCTTTACCTGGTCAACACTACAAGACACTTCCTCTGGGAAGCTTCCCCCTTACCACTCACTACCTATATATCCCCTGGGATGCTCACAAAAATCCTGTGCTCCTCTGCAGAATTACAAGTGATTAATTTCTTGTGACTTTTTCTGTATGTTTGTCTCTTCCTATGGAATAGAAGTTTCATGAGAACAGGACATTATCTCTTTTATCTTTTAACACTGGGTGCATAGTGTCTGAAACATGCAAAGCACCCGAATAATGTATTCTTCCATTCACAAATAAAAATAAAATAAAAATGGAGTCACAGGATTAGGAAGATGGTGAAGTTGGAAGCCCCAGAAATCTTTCTCCTCAACTAGACAATAATTTCACTGACAGAATCTGATGTAACTACTTTGGAGTCTACTGAAGGAATGCAACTTCGAAGGGAAAGGTGTGACAGTAAACTCTGGTTAATCTTGCTCAATGTTAGATCTTAGCACAGTAGCAGCTATCCATGTCCTGCCTGCTCAGCCCATTAGCAGGCAGTTGTGCACTGTTCATGGGGCAGCTTGCACACACTTGGGGGAGCCGGGATGGGAAAAAAGGACCCTGTCCTCCATATACCAAGAAACTTTTGCTCTGAGATGCAGACAAAGAGTCAGCAGCAATTGTTGTTGCACCTTCCCCCATTGTTGTAAGCTCCTCTTCCTCTGACTAAAGTGACTTTCAAGGTAATGTAAAGGACCAGGGTCCCCCCCACCTTCATTTTTTTTCTTTTTCCACTTGTAGGAGCAAGGCATTAAAAACTATGACATTTGAAAGCAACTGCATATGCCAGGCGGCGGGTGGATAGAAAGTAGCCATGCATGCCCAGGGGGAGGGGCAGGTTCATAAAAGACCTGAGAATACCTTCAGTTGACACCTCAGAATAATTCTTGGTACAGAAATAGCCTACAATAATCAAAATGAGAGGAAAAAAAATCCCCAGCAAACCCTTGGGAAGAGAGGTAATCTGATTTCCAGAGTTACCACATTATTAGATTCAAATGTCCATTTTTTTCAACAAAAAATTTATAAGACATACAGTAAAACAGGAAAGAACGATCTGTTACAAAACTTACAACAAGAACAACATCAGAAACTACCACTTAAAAAGATCTGATGTCATATCTACTAGACAAAGACTTTAAAACAACTATCTTAAAGATGCTCAAAGAACTAAAGGAACATGTGGAGGAAGTCAAGAAAATGATGTATGAACAAAATAGAAATATAAATGAAGATACAGAAAACTTAAAAAGAAGCAAAAATGTCATTTTAGAACTAAAAAGTATAACACTGAATGAAAAAATTTACTAGAGGGACTTAAAGAGATTTAAACAGGCATAAGAAAGAATCAGCAAGCTTGAAGATAAGACAATAGAAATGATTTATAGACTTGATCAACAGAAATGATCAAGTCTGAGGAGAAAGAAAAAAAAAACATTGAAGAAAAGTGAACAAAGCCTAAGGGACTTGTCGGATGCCATCAAGGAGATAAATGTATGCATGTTTTACCAGAAAAAAAAAGGGGCTAGAAAATATTTGAAGAGATAATGGCTGAAATCTCAAATTTGATGAAAGGAATGAATATAAACATCCATGAAGCTCAGTGAACCCATGGCAATAATCTCAAAAAGACATACACTAACACACATTATAATCAAACCATCAAAAGACAAAGGCAAAGAGAAATTTTGAAAATAGCAACAGAGAAGTGACGTATCATATACAAGGGATTCTCAACATGATTATCAGCAGATTTCTCCTCAGAAACTTTGGAGACAAGAAAGCAGTGGGCTAAAATATTCAAAGCACTAAAAGGAAAAAAAAAAACCCTGTCAATTAAGAATTCTATATTTTACTAATCTATCATTTAAAAGGGAGGAAAAAATTAAAAACATTCCCAAACAACAGCTTAGGGAATTCATTCACTCTAGACAAGTTCTGTAAGAAATGTGAAAGGGGGTCCTCCAGATTGACAGGAAAGGACACTGGTGAGTAGCATGAAGGCACACAAAGAATAAAGGTCTTAGTAAAAATAAATACATAAGCAATTATAAAAGCTAGTTTTATTGTAATAATGGTGTCTAACTCTACTTTTTGTTTTCTAGATGATTTCAAAGATTAATACATTAAAGAACAATTAGTATAAAAGCTACTGTTATTGTATGTTTTTAATTCCACATCATTTTCTACATAATTTAAAATACTACTACATTAAAAGATTATCAGTTTATGTTTTCTGACAAAGTAAAAATATGTAATTTTGTGACATCAACAACTGAAAGAATGGGGACAGAGCTGTTAAAGGAATGGAGGATTTTATGTGATTGAAGTTAACCTGGTATAAATTCAAATTAGAGTGCTACATCTTCAGGATGTTAAATGTAATCTCCATGATAACCACATATAAAATAGCTAAAGAATGCATGCAAAAGGAAATGAAAAAAAATATAAACATTTTAGTACAAAAAAAACAACTGAACACAAAAGAAGACAGTTAAATGCAAGAAAGCTAAAAGGCATACAGATAAATAGCAAAATAGCAATAGATAGCAAGATGACTGAAGTAAGTCCCTTCTTATCAGTAATTACTTTAAATGTAAATGGATTAACTCTCCAATCAAAAGATAGAGATTGACAAAATGGATTTCAAAAAGTAATCCAATGATATGCTGTCTAGGAGATACACACTTTAGATTTCAAAGACACAAGCAGATTGAAAGTCAAAGGATGTAAAATGATATTCCATGCAAACACCAATGAAAAGAAAGCAGAGGCAGTTATATTAATATCAGAAAAAACATTTTATTTCAAAAAAATGTACATGACACATGACGTTATATATTAATAAAAGTTTCAACAGAGCAAGAAACTTCTGCTTTGTGTTTTCTTCTAAGTTTTATAGCTATGATTCTTACACTTAGGTCATTGATCCATTTTGAGTTAATCTTTGCACATAGTGTTAGGTAAGGGGACAACTGTCTTCTTCTACATGTGAATATAGTTTTCCAAGCACCATTTTTTGAAAAAAAAATGTTTTTACACATTAAATGGTTTTGAAACTTTTGTCAAAAATAATTTGACCATATATGTAAGGTTTACTTTTGGATTCTGTTCTGCTTCATTGTTCTATGTGTCTGTTTTTATGCCAGTATCATGCTGTTTTAATTACTGTATATTTACAGTAAGTTTTGAAATAAATTCTCCAGGTTTTATTCTTTTTTTCAGCATAGTTTTGGCTTTTGGGGGTCTCTTGAGATTCCATTTGAATTCTAGGATTAGTTTTTCTTCAGCAAAAAAAAAAAAGTTCTTAGGATTTTTATATAGATTGCATTAAATCTCTAGATCACTTTGGATATATTGACATCCTAACCTAACAATATTAAGTCTTCCAACCCATGAATATGTGATGTTTTCATTTATTTATACTTTAATTTCTTTGTGTGCGTGTTTTTTTATTTTTTTGTAGTTTTTATCATACAAATATTTCACCTTTTGGTTAATTTCATTTTGAAGTATTTTACTCTTTTTAATGCTGTTGTAAATGGGGAAATTGTGGAGACTAGACACTCATACCACTTTGCACACAGTAGGTTCTCAGTAACCACTTATTAAATTAAACCTGACTGTAGGGCCCAAGTGTGGTAGAGCAGGGTTTCTTAAACAGTTCACATGACAAAAAAGAATGAAGCAATAGAAAGGGGTTTCTTAGTTAACTGTGTTTGGAAAGCCAAGGTAGAATCTTCCATGCTAGATTTTTTCAGGACTTTGTATCAAATGTGTATTGTGAATCTCCAAGAGAGCGCTAACACGTAGTGTTTCCTAAGCTTACATGACCACAGACTCTTTCTTAACAGAGCATTTTATAAGACTAAGGTTCTATGCAATTTGGAAATTTCTACACAGAGGAAATAGATGAGCTAACAAGGATTCCAATTCTTTGTTTTAATAAGTACAAGCTAATCAAATACTTTATTTACTGCCAAGAATGTGCCCAGTCCTGCACTAAGAGGTCATGGAGGCAAAAAGAAAACAAAACAAAAAACTACAAAAAAACCCCACCAATTTTCTGCACTGTATCCTTTTTGCAGGATAAAAAATAGACATGTCATATAGAGGAGCAGTGATGTGAGGTCAGAAAGTGGTCAGTTTCTAGATCCAACAGACCTAATCAGAGAGTAAAATTCTTATAGTCAGACTCAAACTGTAAAACAAATTTCTGGAAGCAAATTCTGGATATCTGAAAAAAAAGTCAGGGAAAAAAATGGCTAAAGATATTCTTATTTTAATGTATACATTATACATTATTTTAATGTATACATTTAAATTATACATTTAATATGTATATTAAAATTACATTTTAATTTTATATTTCACAATTTTAATTTTACATTTTTTGTACATTTAATGTACAAAAAATACACTTAATTTATACATTATTTTAATGTATAAATTTATCTTTTATGTATCTGTGGGAAAGAATTAAGGGCATTTCTTCAGATTTTCAGTCCCATGAAGTCACTAACACATTGGGGCTGCCGTTGTATGTTGTTGGAGATTCAGTTCAGTCTAAGAAATAAAAAGCCAAGTTGGTTCTCCTCTGGACAAACAATGAACATGATGACGGATTGTCTCTTTAGGCTACCGCATAATGCGTACTAAAAAAAAAGTAAACACCTAAAACAGGCAACAAAAACCAGCAAGGATGCCAAATAAAGTTAATTTCAGGCAGGCAAAGAAATCTTTCTTCCATCCTGGGATCCAATTGGGAACAAAAAGCAGCCCTAATGGTACAAATAATGTAAAAACTTTTAGTTTCCATTATGTTACATATTTTTTCTCTTTTTTTAATATTAGATATTTCATGTGCCAAGTTATGGCCTCAGAACTCCTGATTTCCTTAGGTCTTTGACAACTACTCACAAAACACAGGGAAATATAATTCAATGGCAGAAAATCTCCCAAGGGTTCTACCAAAGTAACTGATTGCCAACTGTTCCTGAAATGACAGCTTTCCTGGCAGATGTCTAGATTCAAAGAATGTTCTGAAGCACATGACTAAGTGTCAAGATTCTCCTTGTATGGTTTTTATGCCTTTAGGTCCCCTTAGCCCTCTATATAACATTTTGAGGATTTATTCTAATTCAACTTCATATTCCTGCAAATTAAGATCACCATCATCACCGTATATGGTCCAGATGCAGTGTCTGGCACTTGGCATATGTCATCTGTCTCTAACATTTAAAATGCCATTAAAGAGTATGTTCACACACACATGGTTTGAATGTGTGCCCCCTCCAAAACTCACGTTGAAATTTAATTGCCATTGTGATGGTATTAAGAGATGAGACCTTAAAGAGGTGATTAGGCTATGAGGGCTCTAGCCCCATGGGTGGGACTGGTGCTGTTACAAAAGATTGACTGTGCATACCCTTCTTGCTCTCTCTCACATTCTCTTTGCCCTCTTGCCATGTGTTGATGCCCTCATCAGATGCCAGCACCCTGATATTAGATTTCTCAGCCTCTAGAACTATGAGCCAGTAAGTTTCTCTTCATGATAAATTACCTGGTCTCAGGTATTCTGTTGTAACAGTACAAAGAAGACACACAGATACGTATGTGCACATAAAATACGCATCCTCTTTTTTGGTATATGCGTATATATTTTCACTTATATATTGTTTTCATTGTCCAGATATGGAACTAAGGTTCTAAGAACTGAGTAGCACATCCAAGGCCACCCAGCAAGTAAGGAAGAGCCAGAATCCAGAATCAAACCTGGGTCACTTGGACCCACTACCTCTGCTCTTTCCGCCCACACATCTGCCTCGGCTTTTCACCATATCTCTCCCATGGATATTTCAGTCTTCACTTTGTCCCCTTGTTTCTACCCCTTCAGTTTCACACTCCTTTCCAATCTTCTTTAGAGACATTTCTAAACCTTCTTCCTACCCTCTGGTTCACTGTTACTCAGCGAGCTCCGGAATGCTACTTGCATCAGAGACACCCATCAGTCAAAAGGGTAACTCCAGGCCCCGCATGGGTCTGCCGAGTAAGAACATCTGGAGGCAGAGTGTGGGAATCTGCATTTGGATCAAGTTGCCTGAACAGGTTATTTTACACAGCAAATTTTGAAAAGTGTCATTCTAATTATTACGATAGCCTTTGTGCTAGGTGTGAATTAAAAGTATTAATACTTCTCTTCATAGACCCAATTCCCCCCACTTTTTCTTCATATGACTTGCTACCTCCCAATATGCTATATGTTGACCTTCTTTGTTTTCATTTCCCTTTTAGAATGTAAACTCTGTAAAAGCATGGGTTTTGACCTCTTTTATTCATTGCTGTATCTGTCCACTAACACCTAGTGAGTGATCAGTAAATATTTGCTGAATAAGCAAATGAAGATAAAGGGTCCATTCCAAGCCCAATGTTCTTCCTAATTATCACCCTTTCCAGACAGCCACCACTGACTGGTCCTGTCTCAGCACCCTATAAGTTCTTTTAATCATTTTTTTAGCATCCTTCTTCCAGATAGTACTAGCAGTTCTCAAAAGTATTTTACATCCTTTCTTGACTTTTACCCCTACAAAAATCCCTAAGTTACACATGCACACACAGAAATTAACATTTCAGGAAAGCAAAGCTCATAATAGTTAATTTAGTAACCCATTCCCTAAATGAACTGGGTAGAAATCAGCACTTCTCACCCTACATCTAACTGTCTCCTCAATGCCAAACAGTTATTCATCATAATCATCTACTTCTCTGGGGTTGAGCAGTCATTCTCAGAGTGTGGTCTGCCACCATCAGAATTGGTTAATCACTTGAGAATTGGTTAAAAATTCAAATACTTGGGCATGATCCCAGAACTACTGAGTCGGAACTCTGGGAAGGGGCCCAGAAATTTGTTTGAACAAGTCCTCCAGGTGAGTCTTGTGCACACTCAAGTGAATCACTGAGTCAGGACCATAAAACACCAGACCATAGAGCATCACAATGGAAATGCTACTTCTAAGGAAGAATGCAGTGAGCAATGGTCACTAATAAACACCACAGGCAATGAACTTCCCCAGAGTAGCAGAGATCACAACAGTAGGAGATGATAGAGCCAATTGCTCAGCATAGTTTCTGTCCTATTATCAATTCTCGAAAAGATGCTAGGAAGAATGGAAAACATGACAAGTGTCAGGAAATACTAAAGAAGGTGGGCAGGAAAAGGATGGATAAGCATGTCTGTTACCATTCTCAGTGGGACTGATCTGTGCACCATGTTGAATCAGAGCACAGCCCAATTCGGGGCAAAGGAAAACCAATTCAGTCTTCCAGTTTCCAAATACCATTTATGAATGAAATGCTTATGTGAGTCCTGCCTCAGGACCCATACAGATCATCTTCTCTTTAACAGACTACGTAGTCATGGAAAAACACTACCCACCCTCTTCCGCAACCACCATCTGTGAATTTGTTTCTAATTAGTTAAATGTCCCTATTACATACTAAGTTCTCCAGGGAATAATTTAAGAAAATCAGTCCTGCAGAGTTTGTTATTAGACATAATGAAGAGTGTTCCTTTTCATCTTTCTAAGAACACTAATTTAATCACCTGGAATCATTCTGAAGTACAGTAAACACAGCGAAGAATCAGCCAATAATATTAATACCATGTACAAAAATCTCCAAAAAATAATACATTTCCCTCACTTTAGATATTTGTAATTTAAATAACCTGTTTTTATTAAAATAAAAATATTTTTAATTGTAAATACTCAACTGAAAGATAACGCCAATTTCCCTCTATAATAGAAGGGGATTCCCTTTTCTTTTATAAAGAAGAATTTTTAAGAGTGTATATAAACTCGATACAGATAATCACAGTAAAGGATACAAACATTCAAACCAGTAATTATTCAATTAAGTATCTAATGGCACCAGCCATATTACAACTAATTGAGTCACTTCTCTTTGTTCATGCTACAAGCTTGTTAAATATGCACAGCTGCTTTGCAATCTTCCCTATGCTACCAGTGGTAGAAAATATTATTTAACTAGGTCAGCCTCAGCCATGATTAGGTATCAAAGTCATTCATTCATTCATTTTCTCACTCATTTATTCAGTAAAAGTATTTGAGTGCCTACCACATCCCAGGACTATGCTGACTATAAGGGGTAGGAGGCTCCAGAAGATAAACAAGGCTTCCCTCCTGCAGATAATGCAAACACCCTAGCTCTGTTTTGTGTTGCTTCAGAAAGTTGAGTCAAGACGAGTAAATTAAAGTGTATTAGATACCTGCCACATCTGCTTTCCCAACACTCATTCTGCCTTCCTGTGATAGCAGAGACCTCATTTCATTTGGAGAACCAAGTCCTCCCATATTTCCGGTTTACATAGTTTGACAGAGCTGACTCCACCCCTCGGTGCCAAAAAAATTGTCACATGACCCGGGCCTAGACTATTATTAATACCGACACCTTCTCTTCACCAGTGATTGGTCTATGTCAGACTGATAACCAAATCGTGCTAGTGAGACTCAACACGTCAGATTTATGTTAGAACTACTGGAAAATGCAAGCTTTATCAGCTGAGGTTCACCAGCTTTGTGAGAATATAAGCTTTAAACTCTTGGACTTACTACGGTGAGAGAGCCTATGGTAGGAGGAGGAAATCAAGCACCGGATGGAGAAATAAAAAATGTTGATAACATATTTTATCCATTTTCTGGATCTAGCCATTCCTAAAGCTAAGACCAACCTCTGGATTTAAATCAAAAGGTACACATACATACCCATCATTCTTCCTTATTTTTTTCCACCTGACATTTCATATGTTTTACATACATGTTTTCTGCCAGACCTCCCCCGCCACAGAATATAAGGTTCACGAAGGCTTTGTTTTGGCAGGGGAGGAGGGATCTCTTGTGTTCACTAGCACATCTTTGCAACTAGAGTAAGACTTAGCACACGGCAGACACTCGATAATCATTTGCTGAAAAAATAAATGGGTGCCATTTTGTTCCTAAGCTTCCTCTCCTAATACTACTCCCTTTTCCCATACGCATGCAAACAGGATACCCAGCCATGGACACTATCATAATGCCCTCAATCCTCTTAAGATCATCATTCCTCGCATTCAATTTACAAAATGTTTTCATATTATTTCTTGGGTGTTCATTATCACAAAGAGATGTAAGAATTCAGTAGCCAGATTTTTTTGGGGGGTCATACATCAGGAACCAGGCTTATCATAAATTAGTAGTAACCCAATCTCCAAATGAGTGTGGTAGAATTAGAACTCAGCACTTGCATTTTTTAACATAACATTTTCTAAAACACCAACAGGTAAATCTCTTTCTTTTTTCCCCTGATTTATGTTTGTATCAACATTACCTAGATAGTCTCTGGAATTTTTTATGTACTCAATAAATGTTGAATGTTAAATAGATGTTAGGTTAATTGGTTAAAATCTCACTTTGTAATATTATATTGGGTTCTCATTAATGGATATGTCTTTAATTCTGAGATCTGCCTTCTAATTAAGCAACCCCACTCTATGGGTTTGCTCTAATAATGACTTTTTATTCCAATTAATACAATGCAGTGGGAAAACTAATTCAGTGTAAAAAAATTCTCTGCATTAAAGGGAAAATGGGTGGAGATTGGGTCCAAAATGTTACTGGCAGGAATTGTATTCTTAATTCTTATTTTCCCAACACTGAAATGTGCCCCCTCTGTGGATTGCCTGTGCTTGTACTAACTATGTAAATGTATCTCTGATTGATTTTTAAAACAGCACACCAGGGCATATTCAGCCCCTGAACAAGAAAAATATCATCCAACTGTAAATATCCAACGGAGCATTAAAACTGTTTCTTCTCGGCCCTGTGTTATTGCAGAACCCAAAGAGAGAAGAAATATTTTCTAAAATCTAGCTTCCCATTAGACCGAATAAACGTCAACTTGAAAACCAGGAAACAAAAATGCCATTAGGAAGTTTTCTGATATATAAAATATTCAAAAGTCTCTGTGGCTCAGGAAGCATTTCTAAAACTGCTGGGCACTTTCCAGCCTGATCCTATAGGTGAATGTTTTAACAGTTTGCTTTCTAATTGCACATTGTTATATGTGTGCTCATATTTCCAAATCAGACACACTCTATGGGTCTCCAGCCATAATGCATCGGATAACTATCAATACAATACTTTGGAAAAAGCAATCTGTTGGAGGAACAATTCTCAGCATCACAAGAGGCAAACTAGGGGCATGACACTGTTGCCAGTTGTGGGCCAATGCGTATGTGTGTTTTTTTTCCTCATTAAAACACCAGCAAAAGTACATACTGCTGAAATTGGTACATATTGGTCAATGAAATAGCTCATTTTATGTGGTAAAGGGGAAGGACTAGATAAGGTATCCAACAGTAAAGTATTTTTTAAAATGGGTGGAACAGTAGAAAAAATCCATGCACACACATAAATGTGTGTGTATATATATATATACACAGACACACATACACATATATACATGCACACACATAAATGTATAAAAGTGCGTATGTCCACATATATATATATGTGTGTGTGTATGTATGTTTTCCAATAGTATTTTTTTTTAGTACATAACTTAGGCTCCAACCATTTCACAGACCAGTAGAAATTCCTATGTGGATTATCTCTGGGACAGCCACCATTGCTTGTGCTATCTGAATGGGTAGCTCTACCCTCCTCTTTGTAGCTTCTTAGAGATTCCCGTTTGTAGGGGAAGTCATGTAAAAAGAGACCCTTCTCTATTCTCATCACTATCTATCTCTCTACTCTCCAATAAAAGATAACTTGAAAAACAGCGCAGAATAGTTCTTGCTTGTGGAAAAATCAAACAAACAAAAAAACCTCAAGGATACTTGCACTTTTCCAACACTTTTTCATGACCACCCTTCTCAAAAGAAAGGGGAACAAATCCTGGTGGTTTTGAGAAGTTCCTGAATATATTTTTTATGTTTGTTAGTCGTATGCATTTCTTCTTCTGTGAACGGTCCATTCATATATATTTGTCTATTTCACCATTGGGTTGTTCTGAGTATTTCTCTTGATGTCATGTTAACAAGTAGGGAAAACGTAAAGATCTAACTTCAAACTGGGAGAAATTTGAAGAAGCATCTATTGGGTATAAACTTTGTCTAAGTGTTAGATTTGCTAACAACATGATCTACATTTGATATATAAGCTATGAATGAAATATTTAGATTTTCATTAATAGAGTCTACAGCTCTATATTTGATTTCACACATGTAACCTTTTAAGGTATACCATAAATGCTGTAAAATTGAACACTCTGGACAATGCTGCAGGTT
>CAUYRT010076415.1:0-40955 GCA_963574885.1 Lepilemur ruficaudatus
TGCCTGTAGTCCCAGCTACTCGGGAGGCTGAGACAGAAGGATTGCTTGAGCCCAGGAGTTTGAGGTGGCTGTGAGCTAGGCTGACGCCATGGCACTCTAGCCCGGGCAACAGAGTGAGACTCTGTCTCAAAAAAAAAAAAACTAGTCTCAAGTTAATCTAGAAGAATTAGTATGTAATAATACTAAGGAAAATTTGGAAAAGTATTCTGAAAACTTTTACTTACGAGATAGTAGAACATACCATAAAGTTAAAAGAACTTAAGTAGTATGGTATAAGCATAGGAATAGACAAACATATCACTGAAGCATATTCCTGAAATTGTTTGGTGTATATTAGAAACTCAGTTTATGATAAAGGTGGTGGTATAGATCTGTGTGGAAAAGACAAGTGTTCATTAATTGTGACAACTTGTCTCTTGCCGTATGGAAATAAACTTACACCTAATAAATTCCAGAAGGCTCATAAACATAATGTAAAAATTAACACTCCGTAACTTCAGAAAAAATTATAGGTGAATGCTAATCGTGCAGTGAGGAAAACCCTTCTAAGTATGATATGAAAGCCAGAAAGCTTAAAGTAAAAAAAAAAAAAAGATACCAGGCAGGACATGGTGGTTCATGCCTATAATCCTAGCACTCTGCGAGGCCAGGCAGGAGGATTGCTCAAGGTCAGGAGTTTGAAACCAGCCTGAGCAAGAGTGAGACCCCATCTCTACTATAAATAGAAAGAAATTAATTGGCCAATTAAAAATATATAGAAAAAAATTAGCCGAGCATGGTGGCACATGCCTGTAGTCCTAGCTACTTGGGAGGCTGAGGCAGAAGGATCGCTTCAGGCTAGGAGTTCGAGGTTGCTGTTAGCTGGGCTGATGCCACGGCACTCTAGCTAGGTGACAGAGTGAGACTCTGTCTCAAAAAAAATAATAATAATTTCACTGGGCCCAGTGGCTCATGCCTGCAATCTCATGACTCAAGAGGCTGAGGTGGGAGGATCGCTTGAGCCCAGAAGTTCAAGATCAGCCTGAACAATAGAACAAGACTCCATCTCTTAGAAAAAAGAAAAACGGAAAAAACTAGCTGGGCATGGTAGTGTGTTCCCTGTAGGTCTAGCTGCTCAGGAAGGTGAGGCAGGAGGATCATTTGAACCCAGGAGTTGAGGCTGCAGTGAGCTTTGATCATGCCACTGCTTTCCAACCTGGGCAACAGAGCAAGACCCTGTCTCTTTAATTAAAAAAATCATTTTTTCTCCCGAGTCTTCCTCCCCTGCCCCATTATTTTCTTGAGACAGGGTTTTGCTCACTGCAGCTTCAAACTCCTGAGTTCAGGTGATCCTCCTGCCTCAGCCTCCTAAGTAGGTGGGACTGCAGGCACGTGCCACCATGCCTGGCTACTTTTTAAAAAAATTTTTTATAGAGACTGGGACTTGCTATGTTGCTCAGGCTAGTCTCAAACTCCTGAGCTCAAGCAATCCTCCAGCCTTGGCCTCCCAGAGTACTGGGATTATAGATGTAAGCACTGTGCCTGGCCAAAAATAATGTCTATACTGCAAAATTTAAAGTTCAAAACAAATGATGGTGAACTGGGGGGAAATACTTGTAATAGCAAATGCTAATATTATGAACACATAATACTATGAGGTTTATAAATCAATATATGAGTTATATAAATCAGTGAGAAAAAGATAAGCAATCTCCTAAGAAAAGTAAAGGACAGTCAGGCATTTATTTTATTTTATTTTATTTTATTTTATTTTATTTTATTTTATTTTATTTTATTTTATTTTTTTGTTTGAGACAGCGTCTTGCTCTGTTGCCCGGGCAAGAGTGCCATGGCATCAGCCTAGCTCACAGCAACCTCAAACTCCTGGGCTCAAACAATCCTTCTGCCTCAGCCTCCCTGGTAGCTGGGACTACAAGCATGCGCCACTATGGCTGGCTAATTTTTTCTATATATTTTTAGTTGTCCAGCTAATTTCTTTCTATTTTCAGTAGAGATGGGGTCTTGCTCTTGCTCAGGCTGGTCTCGAGCTCCTGAGCTCAAAGGATCCGCCCGCCTCGGCCTCCCAGAGTGCTAGGATTACAGGCATGAGCCACCATGCCCTGCCTGACTTCGTCCCCCCCTCTTTTTTTTTTTGGAGACAGATTCTCGCTCTGTTGCCAAGGCTAAAGTACCCTCAAATTCCTTGGCTTAAGCGATCCTCCTGTCTCAGCCTCTTGAGTAGCTGAGACTACTGGCACACACTGCCACGACAGGCTAATTTTTTCTGTTTTTAGTAGAGATGGGGTCTTGCTCTTGCTGAGGCTGGCCTTGAACTCCTGACCTCAAGTGATCCTCCTGCCTTGACCTCACAGAGTGCTAGTATTACAGGCATGAGTCACCTCGCCTGGCCAAGACTTTGTCTCCTTTTTGTTTTCGTTTTTTTTTTTTGACACAGAGTGTCACTCGGTTGCCCGGGCTAGAGTGCCTTGGTGTCAGCCTAGCTCACAGCAACTTCAACCTCCTGGGCTCAAGTGATCCTTCTGCCTCAGCCTCCTGAGTAGCTGGGACTAGGAGCATGCACCACCATGCCCGGCTAATTTTTTTATATATATTTAGTTGGCCAATTAATTTCTTTCTATTTTTAGTAGAGATGGGGTCTCACTCTAGCTCAGGCTGATCTCAAACTCCTGAGCTCAAACAATCTGCCCACCTCGGCCTCCCAGAGTGCTAGGATTAGAGGCATCAGCCACCGTGCCTGGCTAAGACACTGTCTCTTGAGAAAAAAAATTCTGTAGTATGTTTTTAAATATATATCCCATAATTTACAAAACCAGTACTGGTTTAATAAATAATTAGGTTATTTAAAAAAATTTTTTTGTGTTTATTCTCTAAAACAAGTATATTCACATCATAGTGAATATCCTTATGCCTATATATTTTTGCATTGCAAATATTTTTATAAGATAAATTCCCAGATGTTGACTTACTGTGTCAAAACCTGTTTCTGTGATCACACTTTTACGTCATTCTGGTCTGAAATTACGGTTTGCTGGTCCAAAGGTAGTGAGTTATCGCTCTTGATTGTTACAGATCAAACTCCTTGTTACCACTCTTTCTCCTTTTCTCACTGCTGCACTTGATCAGTCTCTTTCTTTGTAATATCCTTTATAAATAAATCATAGTTTAAGAGGATAATTTATAATAAAGATGTAGGAGTTTAGGTTTATACGGTAATAAAATAAATCAGAGCCCATTGAAGGTTTTTGTAAAAGAGAATAGCATGAAAATATCTTTCGGAATATTATTTGCTCTCCTATATCTGGAAAGGTAAGTGAAAATTAGAAGCAGGGCGAACAGCTTACATATTGTAGTAGTAAGAATTCGTACAAAGGTTTTTGTTGTGATTGTTGAAGAGAGAGGAAGAAGTGATAGACATTTTTAAAAGGACTTGGTAATTGGTAAGAGAAACAAAAGAAAGCATAGGGGTCAACTGTAATTCCAGACTTTTTAGCTTCAGGTCACTACAGAATGACAGTGCCGGGAAGAAAAATAATTGTACCTGGGAAGGAAAGATGTTTTTTGTTATGTTTTGCTTTTTTGACAGTGTCTTGCTCTGTTGCCCAGGCTACAGTTCCATGATGCAATCACAGCTCACTGCAGTCTCTAACCCTTAGGCTCAAGTAGTCCTACTCAGCCTGCCAATTAGCTAGGAATACAGGTGCCCACCACCATGCCCTGCTAATTTGTTTATTTTTTGTAGAGACCAGATCTCATTATGTTGCCCAGGCCAGGTATCTAACCCCTGGCCTCAAGTGTTCCTCTTGCCTTGGCCTTCCAGAGTGCTAGGATTATAGGCGTGAGCCACCATGTTGGACCAGATGTTTATTTTAGAAAAAAGATAATCTCCCTGGTGGTCATAGTGGCTAGAATTTAGTACTTTGACCATTTAAGGAAAAAAAAAAAGATAATGGATGGATTCACTTCTAAACATGTTCTAGTTCAAGGTGACATTGAATTAAATGTCCAAGAGGCAGTTGGAGGTACGGGTTTAGAGCTCAAATATAAAGATGAGAATGGAGAATCAATTTAGGATCATCACCCTAATAGGTAAATCCTTTAGGATGAATAAGAGATTGGGGCAGAGGAGCTAAACCTTCGCTAGGAATTAAGGAGACTAAGAGTCATAAGTGTTTTGAGGTAGAGGAAGACAGCTATGTCCATTTCCCCAAAACCAAAGAAGAGAAATAGGGGTAGTCATTGTCAGTGAAATTGAGAAAAGTCAAGAAAAATTACTAATTACAAAACCTGTTCAATTTACAAAAAGAAAAGGTTTGATCACCTAAGAGTAGAGGTTGCAAACTAGCAGGCTTTTTATTTTTTATTTTTTTGAGAGTCTCGCTCTGTTGCCTGGGCCAGAGTGCCCTGGCGTCGGCCTAGCTCACAGCAACTTCAAATTCCTGGGCTTAAGCAATCCTCCTGCCTCAGCCTCCTGAGTAGCTAGGACTATAGGTGTGTACCACCATGGCTGGCTAATTTTTTTCAATTTTTAGTAGAGTCAGGGTTTTGCCCCTGCTCAGGCTGGTCTTGAACTCCTGACCTCAAGCAATCCTCCTGCCTTGGCTTTCCAGAGTGCTAGGATTACAGGCATGAGCCACTGTGCCCAGCTTTTAAAGATATTTTTAATTGGTTATCAACATATAAATTAGATGATTACCCATGAAAACTTAGAATTTCTCACGTCTTTTGAAACTGAAAATCTAATTGTGCTGGGCCAGTGTTTCTATATGGCAACAATTCAGCTATTACTAATAAGTGGCTGCCTCCTTTATTTTATTTTTTTTTCCTTGCCAAATTGCTTCTCACCTGAGAGAATAGCTGCCTCTTCCAGAAAGCCTGACCTCTCCAGTTTTACAGTGTCTACTGCTCCATATATTTGTGTTATTTGCCTGGCCATCTCTGTCAGCATTTGGATTTTCAAGAAAAATCTATTGATTTAGATCAAATCCACATTGACTTACACTGAGTGTTGTTTTAGTCCTGCAATTTCTTTTAATTCATTACATAAATCCTCACTCTTCATGTTTATTTTTTTAGAGGCTGCCTCCATTTGAAACATTTTCTCAGGGACCTACGTTGCAGTTCACTCTTCGTTGGACAGGAGAGACCAATGATAAATCTACAGCTCCTATTGCCAAGCCTCTTGCCACTAGAAATTCAGAGAGTCTCCATCAAGAAAACAAGCCTGGTTCAGTTAAACCTACTCAGACTATTGGTAAGAAAATATTGCTATCAAACTAATGGTTTATAAAAAAAATTTTTAAATAAAAAATAATGGTTTGTAGAGTTAGGTCTTATGCTTTAGATTAATTCGTGTCTTGCACCATGTGATTATTTTTTGGAAAATGTTATTTGGCTTATTAGATTATGAGCCTTGGTAAACTTAAGGTTCTCCTATATTAAATGTAAAGTTCTGTGTTGAAGTACAGATCAGTAATTCTTTATCTAGAATCTTTGTGCCAGATTTGTCTGGAAATTTCAGTTTTTCTTTTAATATTTTAGAAGCATGATGTGGTATATAATATATATGCCATATATTATATAACACCTCCAAGTAGAGTTCTCATGTTAACTTAGGACAAGTTTTTCCACTAAACAAATTTGCCAGAAACTCGGGAGGAAACAGTTGGTTTTCAGATTGGTTTTAAGATTTTGGAATAGCAGATATAAAGGGCTTTGGAGCTATACTTTTTATAATTCATGTGAAATTTTTTTTGTGTTGTAGAACTTTATTAAATATTTCATAGTGTTTCTATAATTTTAGGCCTGAAAGAGGGTCATAAAAACCTGGATTTTACCAGGTTAAATTTTGCAGTAAATTTTTTCTTTCCCCCTAGCAAAACTGCCAGAAGATGCAGTAAATTTTTAAGAGGGAGAGATTTAAGAAAATTTTTTAAAAGAGCTACAAATGGAGTTAGCTCTCTGCTGAGTTTCAGCCCCAAGTTACAGTGTTTCATTTTATATCTGTCTGATAGGAACACTGTTCTTGACCTTAGAGCATTTATGTGCTTTTTTCTGTCTGTTTAAAGAAGTCAGAAAGCTTAAGATGTTGTTTTTGACATTGACCATTCATCTTCATTAATTGTGTGCAGTTCATTGTTTTGGTCACATTAAAAAGATATAAGAAATGGCCTGTGTCAGGGGAAAGATTTCCCAATAAATTATAGTCTGCTTCTCAAAATACTCTGAAGCTAGTGTAATAGGTAAAAGAGTTACAAAGAAACTAAGAAAAAAAGTTTTATAGAAAACTGTACATGTAGAATGATTATATCAGGAAAAACAAATACCTTTTTTCCCTTAAAAGGAAATACACTATCATCGTTCTCTTTTAGATTTGGATTAATTTTAATATAATCATTTTTTACTTTATTTCTGGTAAACCAGCACTTAGTTGGATGACTGTATTCCTAGTGGCCAGCAGTGAGCAAAAATCAATAAAACTATACTCTGACCTCAAAGTGCTTAAAACCGCATAGTGATCACATATAATTACTTGGGGTTACTTTTATAACCGTTTAGGACAATGGAGGATGTGTTTAAAGGAAAACATGGGTCCTGCCAATGAAAGAAAACCTTAACCTCTGATTAGGGGTGCTGATTATAAGAGGACTGTTCTGTGATCATCAGTTGAGGGAGGAAACAAAATGTTTTAAAAACCACAAGGAGAAGTCTATGAAACTTTCAATGCTTAATAATTTTTGTGAGATATGTTATTTCACTTTTTAAAAGCAAGTATTTTTATTAAATATAAAAGTATATATTTTCAGCTGTTAAAGAATCATTGACTACAGATCTACAATCAAGAAAAGAAAAAGATACTTCAAATGAAAACAGACAAAAATTACGAATATTTTATCAGGTAAACATAGCTGATCCTTTTTTAAGTAATCATGAAATGCATTTTTTTATGTTAGATCTGAAATGTTTGGATATTTAAATAAAAAGTATTGCTGATTTGATTTTCCGTTTCAATTTTTTTATCTTTTAGAAGTGATATTAAAACAAAATATCTTTTTTTTTTTTTCCTACCAAGAAGCTCTTCTGGAAAAAACAAAATATCTTGATATGTAAGTTAGAGATTTGCTGTTTTTTCTTTTTGTTTTTTTAGTTCCTTTATAACAACAATACGAGACAACAAACTGAAGCAAGAGATGACTTGCATTGCCCTTGGTGCACTCTGAACTGCCGCAAACTTTATAGTTTACTCAAGCATCTTAAACTCTGCCATAGCAGATTTATCTTCAATTATGTTGTGAGTAAAATTTATTTTTCTTACAAATAATGTACATTAAATATAAGACAACTTTTAGAAATTGTACTTTGTGTAAAAATACCAAAATTTCTTCATCTGATGGATTGTTACATGCATGAAATACAGTGTACGATTCAGAGTTTATGTATATTTGGAATAAAAGTATTTACATAGTGTACCTATGTTGACTCACAAAATCCTCACACCAACTCTTTGAATTAAGTGGTAGTTTTCTTCTTGCCTAGGCAAGAAGTAATTTATACAGTTACCAAGCTAATAAATGGCACAGTCAGGATTTTAACACATCTTATTGACTCGAGTTCTTCTGACTTCTGTTTACCATGCTGATATTCCTGGCTTATTTTATTTTTCAAAATATTAAGAACCAACAAATTCTTTTTAATTAAATAAATTGGAGAAGTAAGTATTTAGGGCAGAATCATTAATATTTTCTTTTCCTGACACCTTGCTGTTTTTGTTACAGTATCATCCAAAAGGTGCTAGGATAGATGTTTCTATCAATGAGTGTTATGATGGCTCCTATGCAGGAAATCCTCAGGATATTCATCGCCAACCTGGATTTGCTTTTAGTCGCAATGGACCAGTAAAGAGAACACCTATCACACACATTCTTGTGTGCAGGTTCGTAAAAAGGGCATACAACAAAAGTTTATTGTCTTGACTTTTTTGTCAGTGATGTTGGAGGAAAAAAGGGGAGCCAGACAAAACTACTAGTTAGGTGGAAATCATTATTTTCCTATGATAGGTAACTTTTTGGGGTGATACACTGCTTTATATCCCTCTTTAGCTCCTGTTGCTACAGAAGTTTTCTCACATCCTCCTTATAGCTTTATTCTTGAGATTTGACTATTAATGTCATTACTTCTGCAGTGGTTAATGGGATTAAGGAATTCTCCTAGTGGAAGTTTCTGTGTGCACATCTAGGTGGAAACCTGCTAGATAGGGGCATACTTTATCTTAGTGTGAAATATAAAGAACTCTATTCTTGTCATTTAATATTTCATACGATAGTATCCTTTTAGGTAATACCTGAGACTGAGTCTCTGTCCATTAGGCTTTACAGTCATAGTGGTATATTCACAGCAGTAGACTTGACTGCTGAGATTAAAATTATAAAGGAGAATTTTTTATATTTGTAAAACTGAAAAAACACAAAATTCCTAAACAGGTGTGTGCATGTGTAACCAGTGTTGTAGTTTTTCTACTTTGTGAATGTATATGTGTTAGAATACACAATGTTGACATGTAGGATTTTATATGCGTATTCCTATCTGAATGTGCTCTAACTAGCACCCCGTTTCTTTTTCGCCTTTTCAGCTATGTTTTTTTTTTGTTTGTTTATTCTATATATCCACAAAGACAGTTTATCTTTAAAACTTTGGTGTTTAAATTGATATGTTAATAGGTTTATTTTACATTATGTATAGAAGGGGAATAATTCGGGGGGGGTTGCTGCAAATACCATTGTTTTCTGGTTAGTTTTATAAAATGGTAATACAATAATATTGCACATTATTGCAGATCTCAACTCATAATCATGAGGTTAGATGATACAAATGTAGATGCCATATTATATCAACATTTATTTTTTTTCATTAGGCCAAAACGAACAAAAGCAAGCATGTCTGAATTTCTTGAATCTGAAGATGGAGAAGTAGAACAGCAACGAACATACAGTAGTGGCCACAATCGTCTGTATTTCCATAGTGATACCTGCTTACCTCTCCGTCCACAAGAAATGGAAGTAGATAGTGAAGATGAAAAAGATCCTGAATGGCTAAGAGAAAAAACCATCACAGTAATTATCATCATCTTTATTGGCAATGATCTTAGAATTTTATTATTAAATGAATTTTGTTTGAAAACTTATTTAATATGAACTAGACTTTTGACTTAATATAAAGGAGTTTTTTTCCTAAAATAAAGAATCCTGGAATGCATAATTTTATAACTTACGATTTCCCTTTTAAAATTACTACTTAAATAGAAATTGGTTTTCAGAAAATGTTGCCACTTTGAGGTATAAATAAATATATTGTGGTGTTTTCAGTTCCACAACATTCTAATTTTGACATTCTCAAGTTTTTCTGCATTTCATAGGTATTTTTCTTTCTTTTTTTTTTTTTTTGTTAGCAAATTGAAGAATTTTCTGATGTTAATGAAGGAGAGAAAGAAGTTATGAAACTATGGAACCTCCATGTCATGAAGCATGGGTAGGGTATTTCTAAATTGATTTAAATGTTATTCTTTATTTTCTTTTGCTACTTCGCATTCTATAAATCTTCCTTTGTTTGAATCTTATTTAAAATTTGATTAGTTTAGCTATGTATATCAAATCTTATTCTAGTCTAAAGTATTTTAATTGCATAAGGAAAAATAGTGATGCTCAGAAAATATATAAGGAAAGTGCTAGTTCCTAGCTCTAACAGAACATTTGTAAAGGGCCTTGGATTTCTTCCTTTCTTTCAGTATTTACGTGAAAAATAATATTAATGGTACCACTAGTTGAATTGAATTTAACTTTTTCACATATTGTGACAATGTACAAGCCGAATAATATCTAAAAGCTTATTAGATTAATATGTCCTTTATTAATTAATGACAGGGCCTCATTCTGTCACCCAGGTTCAAGTGCAGTGCATGATCATAGCCCACTGCAGCTTGTAACTCCTGAGCTCAAGCGATCCTCCTGCCACAGCCTTCCAAGTAGCTGGGACTATAGGCGCATACTACCACGCCCCCTCTAAATTTTTTTTTTTGTTTTGGTAGGGATTGGGTCTCAATGCTACACAGACTGGGTCCTTTTTTAAAATGACCAATCTGTATTCCTTTTATTGCCAGGGAATACAAAAATAATATGCCATGTGCTATAAGACTGGATGTCCCAAAAATTACTTATCACAGTTATTACTATTATACAGTTTGGGGTGGGGGATGGGGGCAAAAATGTCTCAACCCTCTCAACCAGGCTGAAGTACAGTGGCACAATCATAGGTTACCACGGCCTCCAAGTCCTGGGCTTATGCAGCCCTCCTGCCTCAGCCTCCCAGATAGCTGGGACTACAGGAATGCGCCACTATGCCTAGCTAATTTTTAAAATTTTTTTTATAGAGACAGGATCTCGCTATATTCCCCAGGCTAGTCTCAGACTCCTGTCCTTAAGTGATCCTCCTGCGTTGGCTTCCCAAAGTGCTGGGATTACAGGCTCGAGCAACCATGCCCAGCCAGTTATTACCACAGTTTTACTCAGAATAAATATATGGCTTTTCTAACTCCTCATTTCTTTACCATTTTATAGAGGTCAGGGTAGAACAATTTTATTTCTCATGCCTTTGTTGCTAAAAGTATGTTCCCAACCATTGTTTTTTCCTACAGATCTGCCCCCTTCCCTGTGTGAACCATTTACCTATCATTACACATTTTTCTTCTCTACCTTCTTTATAAAATCCTCATTTAAGGCCGGGCGCAGTAGCTCACACCTGTAATCCTAACACTCTGGGAGGCCAAGGCGGGCGAATTGCTCAAGGTCAGGAGTTCGAAACCAGCCTGAGCAAGAGCGAGACCCCATTTCTACTGAAAATGGAAAGAAATTAATTGGCCAACTAAAAATATATAGAAAAAATTAGCCGGGCATGGTGGCGCATGCCTGTAGTCCCAGCTACTCGGGAGGCTGAGGCAGTAGAATTGCTTGACCCCAGGAGTTTGAGGTTGCTGTGAGCTAGGCTGATGCCACGGCACTCACTCTAACCTGGGCAGCAGAGTGAGACTTTGTCTCAAAAAAAAAAAAAAGAATTTCTTTAACTCCATTGCTCTGAGGAGACCCTCAAGCTGCCAAAATCCTGAAGCACTTATTACTATTAGCACTAATTTAGAGGCTTGTGATGTCTCTTTTCTCATGTCTGCCTCACATGGTTACTTTTCTATCTGTGTTTTTTTACCCACCAAATTAATGACATCTGAAAGTCTGGGACTGTGTCTGAGGTATCGGCGTATGTCCCACCCATGTAGCATATCGCCTGAATAAAAGAACATGCCAACTAAAACTGAGTCGTTACACCAGATACGAGCTTGCACTCATACCCTTGCTGATACCATGTTAATCGAAGTTGATCAATCTCCACTAGGATCCTGCTCTCCTTTTAATCTGAGGTATCAAGCCTGGCAAGTTCTATTATCACATGTCTGTTCTATTCTTCCACCCATCCTAACTGTAGTTCACTCTGTTAAGGTGAGTACCTGCTATTGAACAAAGAACAATCCAGCTAAAATAGCCCATGTTGTCCTGGCTGAAACGTTTGATCTAATGGGCATCTGCTTCCTTCCTAATGTCTGTTAACACATCATCCTCATATCTCAGAGACTCTAGCTTCTTGTTCCTAAATCTCATTATAGATAAATCATTCTAAAGATGAGACAATCAAGTTCTTGTAAAATCTTGAGCTGTCTTTGAGTCTGATAACTTATGGAGATGATCATTATAATAGTAAGCAATTTTTTTAAAAAAATGCTTATATAATACATCCTATATACTAGGTCTCTTTCCTAGTGCTTTGAAAATATTAACTCATTTAATTACCATTAAGAACTTGATGAGGTAGGTACTATTACTGTGCTGAATGTTCTCCCTTAGCCACCTACATCCAGTCTTCCCCATTCTTCACCTGCTTCAGGATCCAGGCGCCTGATCTCATCGGCCAGGCTGCTCACCCTCCGGCTTGTCACTGAATCCAGCCAGCAGTAGATATCAGCAAGACATTAGACAGTGAGAGGAGAGAAAAGTAATAGTTTACTGTATCAGCTTGATTTCCACCAGGCTGTGTCTTGACAATGAATACTTTTCTCTACAAAAGTCTACAACTTCCATAGCTAGCCCACTCCGATAGCTAAAACCCTCCTAAGATTCCATTAACCACTCTCTCCCCTTTAGACCTAGGAGGGGTAAAATGTTTTTATTGTCAGAGTACTTTACTACTCCCTATTAGTTTTCCTTAAGCCTGGTCACAAATTTATAAATACTGTTTTTGTTAAACTCTCTTAAATTTCCCCCTTTGAGTATCGCATCTTACTGTCTGAACCTCAACCATTACAAGTAAGCAAACTGAGGCACAACATTATTAAGTTACTTGCTGAAGATCATACAACTAATGAGTAGCAGAGTTGGGTTCAAATCCTGGCTGTGTGGCTTCACAATCTGTGCTCTGACAAATGTGCTCTGGCCATGCTGTCTCTGGGTCTGCATGTCTCCAAATTTAGCCAAACAACTGCCTTTTAACTTTAATATAGACCTTCAATTTCTCCTTGCCAGCTGAAGTCAAGAGCAACGGCTTCTTCCTTTGCCAGGAGAGAAAGATCATCAGATCTATTTCAGAAAGGACGTGGGCTGAGTTAACCATGAAAATGGAAAGTGTCACGTTTGGCCACGGTTTTCAGATCATCTTCTGGGTTCTACTGCTATCTGTTTTGCATATAAACTGTAAGGATGGAAATGAATTTAAGAAAAAATAAAAATAGTACACGATTTTAAACAAAAGACAAGCGAGTAACAGAGAACTGCAGTAGAAAGTAGAAAGTCAAAATGCCAACTGGACACTTCAAAGGCTCAAGCCAGTCCTTTGTCTAAACTAAAACCAATGATGAGGCTGAATTTTAGTCCAGAAGGGAACTTTGGAAAGGAAACTCCCATGAAGGTACTAAAGGTGGCTGAGACACTCCACTCAAATCCTGTAATAAATCACTCAAATCCTACAATTAAATCACAGTAAGCCACTGCAAATAAGTGGCAGTGGTTCTTCTTGCAATTTACCATGAAGACAATATTTTTTTAATGCCACTGTGTATTAAATACCTACTCTATGTGAAGGACTTTATCTGTATATTATTGTTACATTTCTCCACACTCTTGAAAATAGATAAAATTACCCCACATTTTCAGGTGGAGAGTAGAGTATTGGGTTGATTGACTTATTCTCTCAAAATCAAAACATGAGTGGAGAACTGGGATTCAAACTCAAGTATGACCTTGAATGTTGCGTTCGTGTGTGTGTTAATTATGACTATACTCACAGATGTAGACTTACACCATCATTCAAAATCTGATAGATGAAAAACACCATGAATTCCACTTCAGCTTTTCCTAGTTCTGCAGTACATATGTCATTTTGCCTCATTTCTGAGATTATGCAAATACAATAAAATGCAATTGTTTTAGTCCCCTGAAAACAACAACAAATGTGGTAAGAATAAAATATACTTCCATGTATATAAACCTTCACAACTGATAGTTGAGAGAATTAAACTTGTTAGCTCTACCAAACTCTGCCAATTGCAGATTGTACCTGGCTTTATGAAATGCACAGGTTTCTGAAATCTTTTATAATCCAAAAAATGAGGAAATCATGTTTTTTTGCCCCCTGATGACTTCCAAGATTATTAAAGAAGGGGCAACCTCAGTTTTTGATGTAGCTCCTCTCACATTCTTTTCCCCCTCTTTCCCCCATCCTGGGCAATGTGCTCAGCAGCCAATCAAGCACTTTATTAAAAGTCATTTTTTAAAATCATGGTTAGGTAGGCATAAGCCAAGAGTTCCTATAATGGTTCTTCAGTTTTGGGAGACTCCAATAGACATAACCACAAGATCTGGTACATGGGCTTTTCCTTGTCGCATATGATATTTTTACCCAGCGGTAGAGAGATTGTAGGCTTCTGCTGTTGTAGGCAGGGCTGCTAACAGTGTTTACAAAAATGGTTGAGAAAACCCATGTCTGTCTAACAGCTTTTTACCACATCAATTATAAATGCATTTTCCCTTGGGTGGTATTATCTCTCGCCCAAGGAATTTTCCACTGTCCTGGAGCATTTGCTGAGGAGAATTGATTAGGAAGGCGGCTTCCCAGTAGATGGAGAGAAACTGCAAATGCTTCTGTTTGTTGATGCTGTTACCCTCGCAGCATAAGTACTGCAAGAATGTGAACAATTACAGCCGAAAATTCAAGCGGAAGCTGCTATGATAGAATTGGCAATTCACCCCTGTGGAGTGGAACAGACTCAGATATGTGAAACTTGAATATATCTACCTGAGCCAAGTGATATTTGCTGGTGAGGAAACGAGAGATGTCAGTCATCTGTAGGGGCAGGAGGGAAACTCATACTTTGTTTGGGGTGAGATATAATTATCTGGCTTGCCCTCCTTGAAAGTTTTTCTCTGATTATATTTGCATAGACCCAGTTTTCTTTTTGTGATTATGGTCATGGGGTATTAACTATTGCTATAAATCAATTTTATTAAGAAGATGAGTTTATATAAAAGTAATTTAAACAATTTAAACAATTAGATGTATTTCTTAAGGCTTTTTGTTTATGAGTATGACTTTTTTAAATTAATAATTTTATTTACTTGTTTTTATGATGTAAAACTTGGTTGTCTTTGATCCTGAAGTAAGGTAATAGCATCTCAACCTTCCTTTCAGTGTTATTTCATACTGGATTTGAATGGCAAAATTTTGTTTGATAATACTTTTTATGTACTATCTGGCTCAAGATCAATATATACTAAGCACTGAATTAATTAGCTACCTAAAAGAGAAATGCAGCTTAAGGTAATAGACTTATCTGGGAAAGTGAATACCTATGAAGCAAAAGTCTTGAAATTGTTCAACTTTTAAACTAGCGTTCCCATGACTATGAATTTTTCTTTAGGAAATACTCTAAAGCTCTGCTGTCCAACACAGTAGCCCTAAGCCACATAGAACACTTGAAATTTGGCTAGTCTACCTTGATATACACTTAAAGTTTATATGCTGAACTTTAAAGATACTATAAAAATAATATAAAATATATATTTAATAATTTTTATTTTCATATGTAGAAATGAAATATTTCAAATATATTGAATTTCATAAATTATATCATTAGAATTAACTTCACCTGTCTCTTTTTACTTTTTTAATGTGGGTATTAAGACTAGAATATTAAAGGAAATTTAATTATGTATGTGGCTTATATTTGTGCCTTGTATTTCATTTCTATTGAAGAGAAGTTTTGAAAGGAAGAAAGGACTACATGCCTATGAGGATGTGCACTCTTACATTGCCTGCGATGTAGGCATTTTACTGTGCAACTGAAATATTTATCAATGAGAGAATGGCTCTGAGCATTGTGATATTGATATATCATTGAATGGTACACAGACAATGGGAATGGTAATTATGATGACTGCAGCAGCATGAAACCTATAGAATACATATATAAGTGAGAACACAGTAAAAGAACTTGTATGTATAATAGATATAGAACTTTGTAAAAATATGTATATGAACAGAAAAAAACTGAAACAAACTATAAAACTATAATACTTTTTATAACGTAAGATTTTGGAAGAATTACTTTTCTTTTTAAAGAAAATATATTATTGATTTCCACAAGTAAAACCAATAGAATAAAAAGATAAAACTGGCATCAAAAGGTGCTTTGGCCACATCTGAGTTGTCTAGGTTAAGAGTTTTCCAGTATTTTGCAAACCTGGGCAGCCAATCCTGGCTGCCAGGAGCAATCGGTGCTGCTGGTGTAAGAATGTAGTCAACATTTGGTTCACCCTGGGGCCTTATAATGGAATTGTTAACCCTCCACAGCTCCACCGAAATACAGTTTGAATGTTACAGGAGAGCACACACACACACACATACACACAGAGAAACTGATTCATTTCAACCACTAAACAAATAAACACAAGTTTGTACGCAAGCTCTGCCTACCCATCATTTCTATTTCTATTATAACCCCTACATTTAGGCCCCCATTGTAACTCCCATTATCTCATTGGCTCATATTTTCATCACTTGACAGTAGTCTTCTACCTGAACTCCCTGACCCCATTCTCTTCATTCTCCAGACTCTCCTAGACATTGCACAAGACCAATTTCCCTAATATACTCATATTCCAATGTTTTCTTTTCCCCTTCTGATTAGAAAAAACCATGAAAACATAAATAACAACTACTTTCTTACCTATAGACTTACAACCACTTGCCTTTCTGTGGGTTTTTATTCAATGTAACCACTCCTGTGCTCTCTCACCATGACTGCACGTATTAACAGATTCCAATCTCCAACTAACCTGGTCTAACAAATACTTCCTGGTCTCCATCAATGAAAACAATATTCATCTTTGAAGGCTAGCCCAAGTGCCACCTTTTAATAAAGTTTTTCATCTACTACATGCCAGTGATTTGGGCAGAGATATAAAAATGAGCACCTAGTTTTAACAAACACATTGTATGTGTAACACTGAAATCTATCTGGTCTTCATGCTAGACATGGGAGTTCAAAACTTTACTCCGCCTTCTTTATGCCCTTATCAAAGTGCATCTTTCTGTTGGTTTTACGTCCCACATAGCTCTCTATTTCGTCTCTCCATCATGCCTGGATTTTGACAACTGCCTCCTAAGAGGTCTCACCTGCTCTGATGTAGTTCCACTAGCCAAACCCTCATAGCCACTAAAGAATCATGCACAAAACACAAATCTGATTATTTATTCCCCTCATGGAAGGCCTCTCCTTACTCTAAATCACCTTCAGGGTGAAGTTACAGTGGTTTACAAAGCTCTCCATGACGGGCTCTCTATCTGCCTAGCAATATTTCCCAGCACTTGCTGTTTTATAGTTTAGGCTCCAGCAACACCAATCTACTTACTTGTTGCTAAATACAGCATTAGGTTTTTAGGTTTTAAATCTTTGAGCCTGATCTTCTCTCTGCCTATTTGCCATTCCCCTCCCCCACTACATATAAATAAACTGCATGTGACTTATTCCTCCTTATCCTTTGAAATTAAAATGAGCATGTTTTTTCCTAGGAAATTATTTAAAAAATTAGTTCTGATTGATATTAACAGCTGGTTTCACTGCATTTCCTTTACTCTTTAAACATACAACTATTTATTCATTTTCCCAGTGTTTCAAAACTATTTGTGTTTGCCCCCCCCCACAGTGAAAACCTTGAGAGCAGAGAATGTATTTTATCCACTTCTTTGTCACCAGCCCCTAGTAAGTCACGAGTACTCAATACTGTGTGTAGAATGAACTAGCAAAGAAGGTTAGCCTGGCTCATTGCACATAAGAGCGTTATCAGGACTAAATTGTAACCTAGATTTTATTGTATACTGACAGTGATGAAAGTGATATTTGTTTATTTAATTCAAGACCTCTTTTCTATTTTCATCAAAATATCAGAGCTAAGGTGGACAATTCTCTTGGCTTCTCTGGCATGTTAAGTTCCACATAACAAAAGATCTTGACACAGACAACCCGGAGAGACAGAGAGGGAAGGTTACATAGGCAGAAGTCAGATCGTACTCATTTGGTACCTTTCAAGTTTATAACTTCAGTCAGTTACAGTTTGCAAAGGTGAATCCAGGTTCAGGTAAATGTTAGTATTAGATATGTGAGTTTTGCAAGGAAAACATTTTCCATTGGGTTGTTCCTTTTAAATACCATCACCAGGAATGTCCACAGGGAAATTAAAAAAAAAAAAGTGTTTGCCTTTATTTCTCCTTGCTGTATGTTCCATCTATTCCAGGATTGTGACATTGTACTGCTTTTGTTTGGTGACTATGGATTTCCTAAGGGGCCCTGAGGCAACTTTTGAAATAAATTATCATCTTATACAATTAATTGGATAAGAACCTATGTTACATTTACAAAATACATGTCAAGGGACTTTTAAAAATATAGCTATATTTGCATATATTTTCCTCTTCTTATACAATTTATTATAATAGAAACTAGAAATAAATGTTTCTATAAAACGAGTAAGTAATGCATTAAGACCTGGTTCGAAGTGACACAGAGGTATTTCAAAAGAAAACAAAATAAGTCTTGTCAAATAAAAATATGTTCAGACTATAATTCTGAAAGCTACGTGTAATTATGAAATGGCAGGTCTTGTTAGTTTGATAATTTCCTTTGTAATTCTCCACTAAGGAATAAGACCACTCTTGAGTTTTACCAAATAAAAAATGAAGTGAAAAATGTATTGAAAATATCAGTAGACTATAACATTAATTTTTTAAAAGAAATATCTTCTGAAGATTGTGACTCTATATTTCAAAAGCAAGTTTATTCTTATTCACGTCATTCTTATTCATATGTTGCTCTCAATAAACTTTACTTTTGACCAATTAACAAATATCTTCTAAATATCTATTGTTATCATGCTATTATGCTAGGATGGACTCTTAGGAGTACACAGAAATCCAAAGAATCTTCTAAGGTGATTGGGACAAGCGCCCCCCCGCCCCAGCCCTGTGCAATATTCAGTAAAATCACAAAGATGATTTGTTTTGCAGCCATGCCATACTAAAGGATGGGAAATGAATAAAGCACAGCAATTTCCCCATTCACCAAAAATGTATCCTGAATATAAGTTGCCATTTATGATCACATGTCCACATTTCCCACTAAAGTGTTTTTAAAAGGAAGTGATATAGTAAGGAGTGCAAACAAAATAAAATAATTTTAGTATTTCAAAGTCTGTCCTTGCCAAGGCCAGTGGGTGGGAATCATATGCTGTGTGCAAAGCTGGATCAGGGGTAGAAGTGATCATCTCCACTGCCCCTATACTTTTAAAAAAAGGGCCCTTCTAGATTGAGGAGCCAAGGCTACCTACTGGCCAACAGCCACCCCTACTCTAATGCCGATAGATGGCACTAACTCAGGCTGTACGTCGCAGCTGATGGCCAAATTATTCAAGTGTAATTAAAAGTCATGTTCAGAAAACAAAGAGAAATCCCCGCAGAGCGGTTTCCAGGAGGAAAGCTATGAGGCATCCACGTGGAAGGCCAAATACAAAGGATATACGAGCCAAAAATGACTTGGGAAAGAAAAGGGATCTGGCTAAAGATAGAAACACTAAGGAGGGAAGCTGGAAACTCGCAGGCTCCAAAAGCAAAGGCTGCTCAGAGCTGATTAGCTCACCTGAAGGTGACAGGAAACGAAAATAAGAAAAAAATCCCTGCCTTGGACCTGAAACAAGAGAAATGCCCTAAGCTCATTAGCATCGGGGAGCCAAAAAGCTTTGTTCCCACGCGAAATTAGCAGAGAGAATTACAGAATAATGACCATCTTTGGTAAACAGACTTAATGCCTGGACCCAGCTCTGGCGCCCGGGTCCATTATTTCTCCTGTGGACATGGGGCAGCGTTTGTATTGAAGTCTCTGATGTCAACTAACAAGCTTGGCTGGATTTTCCCCAGAGGGCATGAGGGATTTATTGAAGCAGTGAAAAATTATAAAGTGGGGAAAGAATTTTGACAGAAAAATCCTTTGGAAACAAGAAAACAGCTCTTCCTTTATCAAGGCAAGTTTCTATGGTTTGGGGTAGAAAATAAACATGTCAAATATGTAGTCCAGGAGAATTGTATTACCTGAGTCTCCCTGTTGGGTAGGTTTGTAACAAAACACACAAGGATCTTCTTCTGGTAGATACATTTTTTTCTGTATTATATCAATTTTATAGAAGACATGATCCCTTAACAAAATATTCATGCTATAGGTAAGGGAGGCGAATTTCTCTTCATATAAGTAGAATCATTCTCTAAAATTACTAACAGACTATCTGATTTCTGCCTTGTTAAAGAGTAATAGGGCATTATTTGGATAACCACTTGTACAGAGCAGAAGCTAACACAGAACCTGGGCTGTTTTGCGAAGAGTGAGGGAGAGTGATATTTCGGTTTTTACAACTGCTGCTTTTAAATAGCCACAGAGTGCTTAGTAACCATGTATACAAAATTGTTATTTTTCATCTAATATTGTTTTAGTCCAAAAAGCTCAATAAATCGGCACCATGTTCAGAGGATGTGCTTGGGGTGGTCTGGCTTAAAATATAAACTATGTGGCATTCATGATATTCACTTTGGGGAAAGCTCTTTGGAGGACCTAAAAAATGTCACTTATCTCCAGAGTAGCTGAAAGTAAGGCCCCCAATGGGAGGATTCTGTGACTGTCAACCAGGAGGGGGGACTCATACATAATAAAATACTGTGTACAGGAAAAACAAACCATGTGAACTCTAAACTGGATACCACAAGCACAGATATTTTAAATCATAGGCAGTTATGTGTGATCTAGTTCTTTCTCCTGTGAGAAACTCTAGCATGAGGGGCTGCAGGTTTTGGGGGGTTTTAAACAACACTTAAATAGTCTGAAGAAATCCTAGGGACACCAGATATTTTAGAGTCATCACGATATTTTGTTCAAAAATATTTTATATTGAATGAGACTGCATGTTTTTCTAGTACAGGTAACTGGTTTGGGTCTGACATACACATACAGATGTATTCATGGGAGGCTCTGAAGCATAGCACATAGAAATAATGATTATGAAGTAAAATAAATCTATAACAAAATGTGACTTTGGCCTGTACATTACTTTTCTAAAATCTATTTTCTTCTTTTATGCAATGGAGATAATAATGATAGAGCCTATGTTAAGAATTAATGTAATGACTAAATGAGATAATGTGTGTTCCATGCTTACCATAGCCTCTGGCAAAGGACAATCATTTAAAAATCATACAATAAAATAAAATAAATAAAATACACTCAGTAAATCATAGATAACTTTCTATTTAGTGAATTGTTTTAGAGATTAACAATGACTAGCATTAAGTAAAAGGTCTCTGTGACAAGGGAAACTTGTTGAATATAAAGTCTAATTACTTCAGGGAGAAATAAGATTACAGCAGTTGTTATTATTATATGGATATCCAATAACTCAAAAAAGCAGAGTTCTTTCATGTGCACCTCTTCCTCTTTCTCTCCCTGGATTTTTCAAGGTACTAAAGACCACACTGTGCCAAGTGACCTGTCTTGTTCCTCCTGTTTTTTTTGCCAATTTTCCATTGCATACTTTTAAACTACCTTAACAAGACTCAGTCCCACCCATATGTAAACTTTACATAATTTATTTCTTCAAATCTCAAAGCCAATTTTGAAATATTAAAGTGTGAGTTAAGGTACCAAACAAAACAGCATGAAAAGCCCGTTTATTTATGCAATAGTGGTGGAGTTTGGTAATTGAGGGAATTGAGAAGAGATAGAAACAGTTGGCAGGATGCAGAAATTCACAAATTCCTAAGGGGGATATTATCTCTGAGTCAAGCAAAAAGGGTCATTTCTGACTCCCTCTAGCCACCTGCTGGATATCACATGACATTATATTTCTCCCAACAAAAGGGATTCTTATAAATTAAGCCAAGATACCCTAATTCAGCACCCTTTTATGATAAGAACGCTTAGCAAAATAGGCACAGATGGGATTTACCTCAAAATGATAAAAGCAATATATGACAAACCCACAGCCAGCATCATAATGAATGGAGAAAAATTGAGAGTATTCCCACTTAGAACTAGAACCAGACAAGGTTGCCCTCTGTCACCACTTCTATTTAACATAATGCTGGAAGTCCTAGCCAGAGCAATCAGACAAGAGACGGAAATCAAGGACATCCAAATGGGGGCAGAATAAGTCAAACTATCACTCTTTGCTGACGATATGATCTTACATGTAGAAAACCCCAAGGATTCTACCATGAGACTCCTGGACTTAATAAACAAATTCAGCAAAGTCTCAGGTTACAAAATCAACGTACAGAAATCAGTACCATTCATGTATGCCAACCATAGTGAAACTGAGAACCAAATCAAAGACTCAATACCTTTCATGATAGCAACAAAGAAAATAAAATATCTGGGAATACATTTAGCTAAGGAAATGAAAGACCTCTACAGGGAGAACTACGAAACACTGAGGAAGGAAATAGCAGAGGATGTGAAAAGATGGAAAACCATACCATGCTCATGGGTTGGCAGAATCAACATTGTTAAACTGTCTATACTACCCAAAGTGATCTACAAATTCAACAGAATTCTTATTAAAATACAACATCATTTTTCATAGATCTGGAAAAAATAATTCAATGCTTCATATGGAACCAGAGAAAACTCCATATAGCTAAAGCAACCTTAAGCAAAAAGAACAAATTGGGAAACATCAATTTACCAGACTTCAAGCTGTACTACAAGGCTACATTAACTAAAATAATAGCATGTTACTGGCACAAGAACAGAGACATAAACCCATTGAACAGAACTGAGAAACCAGACAAAAAAACATCCTCATATAGCCATCTGATTTTTCACAAAGCAGACAAAAACATACACAGGGAAAAACAATCCTTATTCAATACACGGTGATGGGAAAACTGGATAGCCACATGTAGAAGAGTGAAACAGGATATTCACCTCTCCCCTCTCACAGAAATCAACTCACAATGGATTACAGACTTAAGCCTAAAGCCTGAAACGACAAGAATCCTAGAAGAATATGTTGGAAAAGCTCTTATAGACATCAGTCTAGGGAAAAAATTTATGAAGAATCCCAGCAATCCCAGCAACAACAAAGATAAATTAATGGGACCTGATCAAATTAAAAGCTGCTAAACAGCCAAGAAAACTTTCATCAGAGCAAACAGCCTACAGAATGGGAGAAAATATTTGCATACTATACATCCAACAAAGGGCTAATAACTAGAATCTATATAGAACTCAGGAAAATCAACAAGAAAAAAATCCAACAACTCCATTAAAAAGTGGGCAAAGGACATGAACAGAAACTTTTCAAAAGAAGACAGATTAATGGCCAATAAACATATGGAAAAATGCTCAACATCTCTAATCATCAGGGAAATACAAATCAAAACCATAAAGAGATATCACCTAACTCCAATGAGAACGGCTTTTATCAAAAAGTCCCAAAACACTAAATACTGGCATGGATGTGGAAAGACAAGAAAACTCATACACTGCTGGTGGGACTGCAAAGAGTACAACCTCTATGGAAGGTATATAGAGATGCCTCAAAGAACTAAAAGTAGAAATACCATTTGATCCAGCAATTCCACTATGGGGCATCTACCCAAAGGAACAAAAGACATTCTTTAAAAAAGACATCTGCACTCAAATGTTTATAGCAGCACAATTCACAATTGCAAAGATGTGAAAAGCACCCAAGTGCCCATCAATACATGAGTGGATTAATAAAATGTGATATATGTATATCATGGAGTACTACTCAGCCACAAAAAAACAATTGTGAACTAACATCTCTGTATTATCCTGGATAGAGCTGAGGCCCATTCTTCTAAGTGAAGTATCACAAGAATTGAAAAACAAGCACCACATATACTCACCATCAAATTGGCACTATAATAATTGATCAACACTTACATGCACAAATGGAAGTAACATTCATTGGGTGTTAGGCAGGTGGGGGGTGGAGGGGATGGGTATATTCACACCAGATGGGTGTGGTGTGCACCGTCTGAGGATAGGCACACTATAGTTCTGACATGGGTGGTGCAAAGACAACATATGTATCCTAAATGTTTGTATCCCCATAATATTATGAAATAAATTTAAAAAAGCAAAGATACTCTAGATGGCCATACATTTTCAGAAAATGTAGTAATTTATGTGTAAAACATATATGATTTGTGTGCTTTGGTGAAGAAAAGTTATTATTATTCATTGCTTTCTAGAGCTACACAGTTTAATTTAAAGAAATCTTTCCTTATTGCCAAACCATTATATTTACCAGCCTCAGACCTTAAATTATCACCATTTAAGACAACTTTTAAAAAATTAGAGACTAATGTAAATATTGCTGCTGAACAGAAATTAGTTGACTTACCAGGGAAATTCTTAAAACACTTGAATGGACTTCATGGACATTTGTGGGGTTTTTTCCCCTCCCTCCTTCCCTCCTTTTCTTCCTTCCAAGAGAAAGAGAAAAAAGTCCATCTCTTTAGGTAATTTGGGAAGACTTTCTTCATATGTTGACTGACTTTTGCATGTATTTAACCTTATAAATAGAACAAAAATTTCTATATACAACCTGGAAATCACTGTAATAACTATAGCAGTGAAGTGGGGCAGGGGGCAAAATATAAAACAAAACTATGATCTTAGACAAGTTAAGTTTCCACTCTGGAAGGAAAGATTATGCTTCTATAAAATTTCAAATACTTGAGGAAGCACTTGGATTTGCTAGAACAGAGAGCACTTTCTCTTTACACAGCAATCAAAAGTCAGCTATATCTAAAAATAACTTGCAGAAGTTAGTTCTGCTAAGTAATTGCAAAACTTAGATAGATTTATAGAGTTAATAAATGTATAATCTCTCTCATGATGATATAAACAATATCAATGGTGCAGGTCTTGCCAAAGATTACCTAATTGACTTGAGAACAAAGAAAGAAAATACTGGCACAGGAATTCAGTTTAAAGGGTTTTAAAGAATTCTCTTGTTCCTTTAAGAAAGCCTCCTTCCATCTGCAAAGTGAGAGCCATGAGAACTCTGATACTCTTTGCTTATCCTTATCTTTGTGAGTCAGAGCTTTCAGTGTTTGTTGGTACCAAAACAAAAAGTCAGAATCAGCTGGATGTCAAAGTTGGCATCTCATTGAAATTTACTTCTGAGCCACAGAATGGTTTATGTTCTGTTTATTTTGTGCAGTTTGGGTTTATTCACCCTTTTGGAGGAAGAAGGCATTTATTTTTTCATGAAAAATGAGAAGCATAATATTTGGGAAGATTTTTATGGTCAATATATGTGAAGGAAATACATTCCCATGGCAAAAGAAAGTTATGTAAAAAAAAAAATTGCTAACATGTCTTTATGTGTATTTTTCTATGAAGAAATTTTATAGATTTTTATCCAATTCCCAAAAGGTCCTGGAGTAAAAACATATTGAACAAATTATCTATAGGAAAACTATTTTGTATAATTTAAAACTATATTGAATAAATGAATAAATAAATATAGGAAGTTTAGATTTTGAAGACTATTAAACTTGTAGTTTTTTGTGTTCTTATTAATATAAGGGAAAAAAATAAGGAGGTTATGTTTTCTGAAATTGCTCAGGAAATGTCAAAGTTCAGGGCCCTATGTGTCTAATTTCTCAAAGAAATGAAGCCAATCAATTTTCTATAAAGGAAGATAATGTTTTTTCTCTCCATGTTACATTTGAATTTGAAAATAGGTCCATCAATAATCAGCCACACAGAATCACCTAGAGAAATTATTAAAATGCAGATTCTTCTTTTGTAAGTCTGAGCAGGGCCTGAGATTCTGCATGTTTAACAAGTTCCCAGGTGAGATCAGTGTTGTTACTTGGTCACACATTGAATAGCAAGGCCTAAGGCCAGCAATAAATGTGGTAGGCAAAGAAAAGGTTGCATGGTGTTTTCTCTGACTTGCTAATTTATCTTGTTTTGGCATTTGGTTGACTCTTTCCTGTTGCCCATAGCCTCAGGGCAAGCAACATTGCCTTATATCTACATTAATGCCATGGCCTACTAACTGTTCTGCCTGACTCCCCTCTGTTCTCCTTCCAAAAATGATTAATATTACTATCATTATTATTGTTATTACTATTACTATGTACCAGGTACTCTTTTAAATACCTTGAAAGTATTGACTCATTCATCCATCCTGCTGCCACATTAATCAAATTCCAAAATGTTATCCATATCATATTACTCTCATGCTCCAAACTTGTCAGTAGCTCCAGCAGTTCTCTTAGACTGGGCGCAGATTGTTTTCCACTGGACTTTCCCATTCGTCATAATTGTCCTAGACTCAGAGCTTCCGAGGTGAGACAAATTTCAACTGACATAACTTTCCAATTACTCATTGCTAATCTTACCAATTCAACAAACCTATGTATTTAATAGAATGTGGGACCTTCCATTATACAATTTATCAATGACACAGCCTCATTTCACATAGTTCTCTAAAGTTAACCTCTACTCCATGCAGATAAATCACATCAGGATTCCATGGTTGTGTCAAGATTATTTTAACCTTCATAACTTTCTTGGTGCTATTAACCCCAGCTGCTATACTCCTCCTTCTCTACTAAACACATCCTACCCATTCTCTTAAGTCCTAGCAGGAGTTACATCAGCATTTATTACCATTCTTTTCTGAAAGACCTTGTTTTCTTCTGAACTGATGAGGTAGGTCCAACTCTCATAGCTCCATCAAGGGTTTTCTATGGTAGTCTTGTCTTCTCCACTAGTTCATGAGAGAGATATCTGCCTTAAACTACCTGAACACAGACCCCAAAGCCCTATAAATACTCAAATTCTGGTTTCCCCAGTACGGGCACTGCTGAGACTCGATCAAGATGGTCCTTTCTACCACGTGACCCAGCAACCCCTTTTCTGAGCATACACACAAAGGAGATGAAATCACCACCCTGTAAAGACATCTGCACTCCCATGTTCGTTGCAGCATTATTCCCAAAAGGCAAGATATGGAAACAACCTAAATGTCCATCTACAGATGAATGGGTAAGGAAAGTGGTACATATACACAATGGAATATTATTCAGCCCTTAAAAAGAACAAGATCTTGCCATTTGCCATGACATGAATGAGCCTGGAGGACATTATGATAAGTGAAATAAGCCAGACACAGAAATGAAAACATTGCATGATCTCACTTATACACAGAATTGAAAAAAAATAATAATGCAAAGACAGAGAACAAAACAGTGCTTACCAAGGGGGGGGGGGGTTGAGTAGAAAATGGGGAGATGTAGGTCAGAGGATACAAAAGTAGTTGATATGTAGAATGAACACATCTAGAGACCTAATACACAATATGAGGAATCTAGATAATAAAATTGTACTGTGTGTGCGATTCATGCTGAATAAGTAGATTTTAGCTGCTCTTGCCATCAAAAAAGTTGGTATGTGAGATAATATCTTAAATTGTTTCACTAAATCTTTTTGCTATCTATATGTATCCCATAATATCATGTTGTATACCTTAAATATTTATAATAAAAGTGATTTTTTAAAAAGACACTGAATCTTAAATCATAACACATTGTTACTAGGGTTCAGCAAATTAACAGCCAATTGACCCTTCTGAAAACAAACTATTAATACTTATTACAGTCCAAAAATAATAACAATAAAGAATGTGTTCTCCCTTAATGCAGTAAATCTTAATATGTTTGGTGTTTCTTTATTAGCAGCCTTCTAATGATAATTTGGGGAGTTCAACACCCTAATGTGTGGACAGGGCTTTATTATACTCTGTTCATGCACTGAACCCTGGCAGATACTGAGGGGTGTACTTCATAGAGGAAGGATAGTGGGAAGCAAGGACTTGCAAGTGAAGTTAAAGCAAAGCAAAGCAAGCAAAGCAAAGCAATAGTCCAGGGTGCCATTGTGTAGACAAATCCCACGATGTGAGCCATCATTATGCAAACAGCATATGTTATTAACAGCTAAGATCCAGGAAGAATCTAGTTGTGTTGGAGGTTATTTTTTAATTGTGCACACAATTATTAACCACCTTCTGGGATATATGTTTTCAAATAGATAAGTCTCTTTCCAGGAATTTTAAGATAATTCTTCTTACATAGTAGCACATAGCTCTCTAAGAAAGCCAGGATCCGTAGGAAGACCTCCTGACATTGCAATGAAGAAGCACCTCTGAACTGGGTTATCTCTTGTGGGAGTGCTTAAGGGGCTTGAAGTGTTGAGGTGATGAGACCATTATAGATACCTGGAATGCTGTAAAGTGAGTTCCTCTCCCATTAACATGTATATCACTGATTATTCCCAATTACATTCTTGTGCGTCACTAGTGAAAACTGTGTGGATTATGATTACATTATGACCTGAAAATTAAAAAAAAAAAAAATGAAGGTTTATAAATTATGGAAACAGCACTGACTCAGAATTTGTACATCTGGGGAACCAACAATCCTACACTCATACCTTGGATGGAAAAAGTACTTAATGATACTTAGAATTATTGCTAAAGAATACATTATAAAGTATCCTGCATTTCTGTCTTATAGAGGGGAAATCCTGTTTAGGCAGTAGGTTAAATCCTATCCACAAAATACGTAAGCAAAAGGGCTGCAGACTTTCTGCACCTGGCCTTAGTTATACCATGTAACAGGAGACACTGCAGTCCATGGTGGGTAGGATTCTCCATCCATTTGTGGGATGAATATGCTATGAAGCATATATTAGGTATGGAAACATATCAGAGGATCCTTACCTAGAGGTCAGATATCTGTATTGTGGTCCCCCCTTTGTTTTCCATGGCATCTTTCTGCTACTCTTATTATAACACTTTGTACTCTTACGTAGCTTCTTATTTATTCCAACTTGATTGCAAGCTATTTAAAGGTGGAGATCTTCTTATACATTGCTGCATTCAAATACTTTACAAAATTCCTGGTATTTATTAGGTACTCAATCATAACTCCTTATTGCACAACTAGATATAGTTTTAACATTGGCTTTACCCTTGCTTACTTCACAATCTTAGAATTTCCAAAGTTACCAGGACATTATGAAATATCTGGAAAATTTTATAACCACCTTTTTGTTCCTAATTATTAATACTGCAACACTTCTTTAGGCATGGAAATTACCTTTGGAATGTCTTCTTAAAAAAATATGTCTTCTCCTTAGGGTTCAAAAAAAATGGGACCATGCCATTCCAATAGTTTGGGAAAACAGAAAAAACAAAACAAAACAAACAAACAAAAAAAATTAACTTACTCCTCTAGTACTTGGCTATAAGTTATATAATAAATGAATATTTAATTTATAAAATGAATAAATGAATAAAATAGAGATATGCAAACTACTTTAAAAAAGAAATGCCTTTAGGCCGGTGAAACTTTATTTTAAGAGTAACTGAATACATTAAGATATCTAGGAAAGATTATATTGTCTAGGAGCATTTATCCCCATGAAAGCTGAGCAGGAGGATAGCCAGAGAAGCCAATGCTGATTATGTCCATCTAGGTGGGATCTAGGGGAGAGGCCCACCCAAAAGACCTTTCCTGGAAGTACACAGTGTTCTTCAAGTTACTGTGGCTGAGAACTAGTTTATGAGATTCTGTCTTACTGGGATAGTTCCAGTAAGATGATCTGGCTTCCAATGCAGGCCTTGCTACAGAGAGACGCTGGTCATGCCCACATGAGGCCTGCTTTCTCTGTGACCTTGCTCATTCTCAGCACATATTACTAGGCTCCTTGTTTAGAGACAAAAGACTTCACCAACTTCTTATCGTAATATCTCTGAAAGACAGAACGATTCCCATGTGATGATGAAATCAGGGTTCTGATCCCGCAAAAATGGGAGCCACACTGTTTACTCTTTAGTATGAATTATTTTACATTACCTTCCTCATAAATACCACCACTCTCTTCAAATGTTTTAACTCTTACCCAGTCCTCTTCCAGGTTATAGAAAAAGTGTAAAACATTAGAGAAGAATCTCTCATCTCCTCTATTTCAAACTCACCAACTCAACTTACCTACATTTTTACCCACGTTGTCTTCCTTCTCTGTGATACACATATATATAGATATATCCATGCATGTGTAAACATGTACATATATAGATCTATGTGTGTATACATGTGTTTGCCAATCATCCCTTTACTCCCTTAAGAGTAAATGTTCCCACCGTGCTTTGAATTCCATTCTTTCCCTTTTAACTGGGTCCTTTGTGTTGCCAAATTTTTAGTTAACAAATTTTTATGAAATGCTTACTATATTCCAGATACTATTCAGTAGCAAAAAGTTCCTCTTATCCTCATCACCACCTTTCAAGGTCAACATTCCTATCTCAATTTTGCCAAGGAGGAAATAGTCACAGTGAGATTAAGGACAATACAGATGGTGAGTGGCAAAGCTGAGATTTGAAATCAGGACATTCTGACTCTAAAATGCTTCTCGTTTATTTTTTTGTATTGTTTTTTCGTCCATTAGAATATAGGCTCTATGAGAGCTGGGACCCCTGTCTCTGTTGTGGATGACTTTATTCTCAAATCCTAGAAGAGTGATTGGGGGCATAGTATTTATTATATGAACAGTAGTTGAATAGATGCATGGATGAGGAAGTGAATTCCCTTCTACTCTCAAGGTAATAGAGGCTGGGGATTTTTTTTTTTTTTTTTGATCCTTTTGTTCTCTGTAACCTGAGGTTCCCACCCTACCCATTGCCTTGTAATTGACTTACAGTTTTTCCTTTTTTCTTGGAATTGATTAACTTTGCCCAAATATGGCTTGCTGTTTTTCATTTACAGGTTTCCTCTTGACTTATTCCCAATTATTTCTCATCTTGAAAGATTCTGGCTATTTCTGGCACATCCTGTGCAGAAGGCTGAAGGAGAATAATTTGGTGCAGTCATCAGCCTCTATGTGACCTTCTTGTTTCAAACACCCTGGAGCCACATCTAATTTATCTTTTGCCTCATGGACACATATTACCCCAGTTTTCAGTATTCAGTAGATTGGTGTAGCTCAACTCAAAGTTCTTTAGCTAACAGAATCTCTGTGTTCAACTAACTTCCTCACCAGATTTTCTTCTCAGCGAGCAGGTTATACTTCAGAGGATACAAATAGCTGGTAGGCATCCTTTCTCCTAAAGCCCCCTTCTCTTACTAGCAAGAGCTATTGAAGTATTTTGCCACAGGAATTTTTTCTACCTCTTCCTTACCCTTTTCCTGACCCTAGATCTCATAATACTAATCAATAGATTGTTAGATATGCTTTTAGAGAAATTTCTAAGCTGCTATAAGTCTGCAGTTGCACCTTTCTTGTTATTATGCTCGTTCTTTGGGGCCAGATGCATGGAATTTTTAGCACATCAGCTTTAAATGTTTGATCTGTAGCAGTTTGCTCCATGGAATTCGGTGCCACTTCCCCACTTTCTTTGCTGTGACCTTTTCTATTGTATCCAGTAGCTAATGTCAACTCTAAGAAAGGTGGCGGTGGTTGTTGAAGTACAGATTCCCAGGGCCCACTCCTGGAGAGTCTGATTGCAGTCTGAAGTTGCACATGTAAGGGTACATTTTTCAAAGCTTGCTAAGTGATTCTGATGCATTTCTTGTCTCAGCAATAACATGCTACTGAGACAAGTGTTCTTCCTACATGAACAAAAAGAAGAATGGGTCTATTATTTCTATCTTAGCTAGAAAGCAAATTCTTACAGGGATACAGATTTGACTTTATTTATCTCCCTTTCCAATACATTGCTTGTGAAATAATAGTTAAAACATCATATCAAAGCTTTCATGGAATTGCTGAGGCCTAGGGTTCTGTATAAATAAAGGAAAGGCTGGGAGGTAAAGAGTTAAGTCAGTTTTCACTTAAACATAAATGAGGTAGAGGAAGAGAAGGCAGAGTCTGCCCCTGGAGATTTAAAAGGACTTAAATGTTAGCACTAACATATTGAACCTAATTCTCAGCTTCAGAGGTAGTCAGGGCAATCACCCAAGAGATCAATGGTTGTTCTACCCTGGGGACAGACGCATGCCTGCCTTTCCTATTCCATACGCCAAATCTCATTTCTGACCAACTGCCCAAGACAGAGAATAGTTGTTGTTGTTTTGTTCCTCTTCTTTTTCTGTGAAAAATTCATTTAGGACATAACATCATAATTCTCCACTCCCACTCGTTTTTCTTCTTTTTGTGAAAATCAATAACCTATAGGGCTGGATTTTATGAAGGCCGAGGCACTTAAGAGAAAATAAAGAAATTAATCTTTTGGCTCATGATATTGACACACTCACATGCTTACTGCCCTTGTGCCAGCCAGAAGAGGCTTGGGGGACACCCAGATATGGATGCCATGTGCCTGGCAGTGTGCATGGCTGGATGGACAGGAAACACATCCTCTAAAGAAAGAGAGAAACAGAGACAGAGGTGGAAAAGAGACAGAGAGAGCAAGCCATGGACTTAGATGCCTAAGTTCTGGTTACAATAGTTGTTCCATAAGTGGATGCCAACCATGAAATATATATCGACTATGTGGCTGCTAACTAACTTAATAAATGAATTAATAAATGAATATAGAAATTGATATTTATCAGCAAATGAGAGGATTCCAGTTGGGAATATATTAGAAATGTACCAAAAGTCTCTAACTTTCATGTTAATGATACAGAGAGACATTCTACCTCTCTGATCATTGGGTATCATGATCAAAATAGTTTTGAAGTTTGCTTAACTTGACAGAAGTGTTTGGATGTATTACACTAAGGAGTGATAATGACAAGCAATCCCATTTGGAGACAAGTATCGTGCTCTAGGCATGTGATGAAGGGGGGTGCTAAGATAAGGACAGGAATAATGGAGAGAGGGAGTATGTCAGAAAAAGAAATGAGAGGGTCCAGAAAAAGATTAGACTATGAGATGAAAGACAAAGAAGAATCTTGTAGGAAGACATTTTCCTACAATTCAAGAAGTTATCTCTTCTTGGGTAAATTTTCCATATGGTTAATTGCTACCCTCTCTGGATTTTTGCTGTAATTTGTACGTGTTTTGTGTAGAGTTTGTATTGTGGGCTTAATTGCTATTTATTTGCTTTTATCATTCTTTATACTGAATTGTTAGCTTTTAGGGGAAAGACGTCTACTCCCCCCAAAACAGTACACTGGTTCCAGGAGTCTGGGGTAGTTGTCAAGGAGGGACAAGGATTGCCTAATGTCTGTCAAGTGTTTCAAAAATAAAGACAGGTTGATTAATGGGTACAGACATACGGTTTGAAAGAAGAAGTAAGAGCTAGCGTTTGATAGGGTGATTAATAATCTATTTATATTTCAAAATGGCTAGAAGAAGATAATTTGAATGTTTCTACCATAAAAGAAAGGCAAATATTTAAGGTGTTGGATATCCCAGCTATACTGATTTAATCTTTACAAATTACATGGATGTATTAAATTATCGCGTGCAGCGCCAAAATGTGTCCATCTATTATAAATCAATTTAAAAAAATTAAAAAATTGCCTTTTTGATTTGAGTTTAGGCTTGACTATTTTTGGCGTATATGAATGCCTCTGATTTGTGTATATTGATTTTAAAACCTGAGACTCTACCAAATTCATTTATCAAATCAAGGAGTCTCTTGGAAGAATCCATTTGTCCAGGTTTTAAAAAATATCTGTTTGGTCTTTTGGATCTAAAGATAGAGGGTTTGGATATATTCTTGAAAAGAAGGAGAGCAGGATCCCATGTGGAAAAAGATGTTAAAAGGGCACACTGTATTGTTCATAAAATATAAAAGGATTGAATGCCCAGCCTGTCAACGAAAGAGGAGTCAGTGTGTTCTCCGTTGACGATGTTTTCTTTCCTTATTTCATGCCTCACCGGCTTTGTTTTCCTCAGAGCTGGAGAGATTGTGATGGACAACTGCATGGTCTTAGTTGTTCCATGAGCCATTGTCATCCAAATTCAGCTCAGCCCCAACTCTTTCAGTGTGGTTTCTTTGGGGAGTCTTGGCCAGACTTCACGTAGCTCATGAATACTTAAATATTCCATCTGGTCTGCAAACGTGTCATGGGAAGATGGGTTTTCTTAGTGTACGAAGTATTTGTACTGGTTCATCTCTCCTCAGGGTGTATAAGTGGACTTTGGGTCTGCCTTGTACTTCTAGAAGGAGAGACTAAACATGTCGGCCGCGCTTGCTCTCTGTGTTCCCAGGCTGTCGCTTCTGAGTCTCAAGGCCATTACTTAGGAGCCAGGGCTTTTCAGATATCGTCAGCTTCAATCCTGCCTCCTCTTCTAACCTCCCAATTTGTGTGTCAGGAAAATGTAACATAGTTTACCCAGAAGACTCTAAATAACCTTTGTAATATTTAATATGTCTGAGAGAGTGTGTTTCTGAAAACACTGAGACAGGGGGATCTTAAATCCAGAGTCGGTGCAAACACTAGGAAGGCCTAATCTTCAGGGTTCTGATGACGGATTTTCTTGTCGCCCTCCTCTCCCCCTCCCTTCCTCCTTCCTCTCTCACTTTCTCTACAGTTAATACGCTGCCTCATTTACGTTAATAGCCAGTGCTACATTGAAGCTTGATTTTTTTATTTACTTACATATTTTTATGATTACTCAGGCCTATAAAGGTAAAATGTGTCTTTTTAATCAGACATAACTAAATATACCTAAATTTCCAAACCTCTTTTCTTATTGGAAGTTCCTGGGTAGTAGTATAGCACATTCCAGAATTATATTCTTTTATTAAGCCTACTAAAATGATCACTGGATATTTGTTTTGAAAGTGAATAGGTTTCAACCTTGTTGGACTGAACATGAACTTTCAGGTCTTATTTAAGAATATTTAGGCTGGGCGTGGTGGCTCACGCCTGTAATCCTAGCCCTCTGGGAGACGGAGGCAGGTGGATCGTTTGAGCTCAGGAGTTTGAGCTCAGGAGACCAGCCTGAGCAAGAGCAAGACCCCATCTCTACTAAAAATAGAAAGAAATTATGTGGACAACTAAAAATATATATAGAAAAAATTAGCCGAGCATGATGGCACATGCCTGTAGTCCCAGCTACTGGGGAGGCTGAGGCTTGAGGATCACTTGAGCCCAGGAGTTTGAGGTTGCTGTGAGCTATGCTGACACCACGGCACTCTAACCTGGGCAACAGAGTGAGGCTCTGTCTAAAAATAATAATAATAATAATATTTAGTTATATTCCCCCAAAAGTGGTGCTTTTTATTCAGTCCAGTCTTAAATTGAACCCTTAGAATAACCCTTCACATGAAATTCAGCCTAAAGGAACTACGGATTTCTCATTGTTTAGCAGGGGAAAGAAAATATTGGCTTCATTTTAACATAATTGTTCGTTTTGTTCAGTGAGGGCTGAGATTCTACAGGTAAACTGGATGGTGTGATACTTCATTCAGTTTATTAGTTTTGTATTCCAAGGACATTTCATGGAAATATGTAATATAAATATTCTGAAACTTCCATGCTTAATTAGAATTTAAACAATACTGTAGAAAAAATAGACAATACCATGTGAGATAACTCCTTAGTAGAGATTGTTTAAATTTGCAACATAGGCTAACTCCTCCCATGAATTTTCTAGACCCTGAGACTAGCATTCTGCTGCTCTGTTTTCCAATTGGAATGGAGCAACCCCCACTAAAATCTGTACTGACTGGTTTTTGTAATTTCTCTGTACCATTTAAGAACATAACATGCTTTAAAAATCCTCGGAAGGCTTGTCATTCTGTTCAATGACATCCAAGAGAATGTTCAATACATGTTCTTCCCCCAATTCAGGAAAAAAAAAAAAAAAGGAGCAAACTACTTTGACACATCCTGCACAATAAAAGCTAGCATGAAAAATTTGTGTTCACTTTGTCAAGTATATTCTTAACTCTTAGTAATCACAGAAAGCAATGACCCTATAAAATATGCATGATGCTTGCTATTTTTGTAATGTTCTCTATTTGTGCTTGTTGTTTGTAGGTGAGTCTTCTTATTCACTGTTTTTATTCTTACCCTCTAACTTTGTCTCTCCTGTCTACCAGGCCTCCCCCTTGTCTACCTTAGAACTAGGAGTACAGCCAGTCTGACTAACCTAGAGCACCAGATCTATGCTAGAGGTACAGTATAGCCAAGCGAGGGCTTGCTTTATTTTACTGTTTTAAGAACTGCCTTGTACGTCAATGTTTTTTGAATGGGAGCTGAATGGGGGTATACCCATTTGTGAGTACTGTGCTTTAGCAACAGAAAAGCACGTTTCCAACTAATGAACAGAATAACACTTTATGTCAGAAGTAAGGGATGTGCTGATTCTTATATTATCTCTCTTCTATCTTCCTTAACCTTTGGTGGAAGTGGGATGAATTCCACAGTGTACGGTGCAGACATATCCACTGTCAATTAGAGGTCATTTCCCACATTGAAAAGCAAGTAGATGGAAGAACACCAGGCCTGCAGTGCTACAGGTCTTTGTTTGCAGAATACTCAGTGAACACTTATTCTCATTGGAATGCCAAGGCTCTATGGAATAGGAGCTAAAGTAATCAGGAATAGAGCTAAGAAAAAATTTCGCAGTAAATAATTGCTTAGACACAAACCTTAATTTCTTTAGATGTGAATTTATGTGCTTAGGTGATAAAAATGAAAATATTCTTTATTTCTATTTCTGACCCTTTAAAGTTTCTTGAGAATTTGACTGGCAAGTGAATGTGGTAGAAAACCTCATAAACACTCAGGAATTGGATTCCCAAGGTGTTCATTTCTCTCTTTGTTTTAAGGAGTGTAATTTAATCTGAACGGTTTATGTTTGTTTGGATGTAATGGGTCATGATATTTTTTATGAAAAAAGCTGTTTGAACTTCCTCTACCAAGAGTATAGAAGAGTGATATACATGGGGGCATTGCTATGGTATTTTTTCTAGAAGGTTTTACCAGGATGGATGTTTGAGGGAGTGCTCACCAAGAAAGCCCATGGCTGAATCTTCATTTATTCATGGATTTATACTTCAAAGCTTTTCTGTGTGTTATTTAATCTTTCAGGCTAAGCCAGGCATTATTCCTATTTAGCTGATGAGGACAGTGAGGCTCAGAGAAACTGTGTAATTTGCCTTCATTCCCTTGACTAGCTAGTAGCAGACCCAGGACTTTAATCTATTTCTTACGGTTTACAACCCAGGTCCTTTCTGATGGACTGAGCTGCTTATATAGCATGAAAATGTATACTGTTTATAATGGCAAAATTACTCTGTGAAACAAGTCCAAAGGAGTAGAAATTTGCTTAGCTGGAGCTGTTTGAAGCTCAACTTGGACGTGAGGGAGCTGTAGGTTCTCTTAGCCCATGAAGAAATTGGGTTTGGTCACTGGGGGCAGATTTCCTGAGGCCATCAGGGAATAATGTTCTCTTTGATGGACTTGGGAATTTCTTTCCTCTGGTACCCTGCCAAAGGCAAGTACACAGTTTATTTGGACCCCGGTGCAGGAGATGTCAGATTTGTTGCCTGATGTGGGCTTTGGATTTGTGTGCACTCCTTGTATTTTTATCCTCAGAGAAGTGGGTTACTGAAGTCTGTGCTGTTATGTCTAATCAACACAAGAAGCTTGGGGGCCTAGGCAGCATGCCTGCCCATGCTGTTTAATTCCAAAGCCGTATACTTGTGAATATCTTTGTGTGGATTCCTAGCACTTTATTCTGTATTACAAAGTGATCAAAGCCATCTGCCACCTGTTCTTTTTAAATCTAATTTGCAAATGGAAACTTACAGTCTGGCTCACAGTGGGATATGAAAGCACATCTGGCTTCTTTTTCTCCTGGGTCCTTTATCTACTGTAATAAAAGCAGCTCTCTCATTGCACTCATGGAGAGGGAGGTGCCTTTCAAAGTGCCACAGTAAATACCGTTTACCCTGCAGACAGCTCTTAAATTTTTTACTCCCCCTCTGCTCTTGTCAGCAGCCTTACAGCTACTCCTTAATTTTCTACTTGATGAGCACTATTTTTTTTTTTTTAAAGCAAACCTCGGGAACTAAGTGAGGCCATTGGGGTGAGAAATGGGCATATTCCTCCTAGGTGGAGATTATCTTTAGAAGTATTTAGGGTGTTTCTAAGTGACTACAAAATTGTGGGAACACATCAGAGATTACTCATTTAGTTAGCAGATTACTTTATCTGAAACTCCCCTGAGCCGTTGTCATGTCAAAATAGAACTTGCCTTGACCTGAAATTGCTTGTTTCACAGTATTTATAGTACTAACTTCAGAAAAATAAAAGAACAGGAGAAAAAAAGAAGTGATAGCTTTTTAAAACCCAGTGATAATTACTGACTGTTATGATACAGCCCCATGCCTGTATTACTGGGGAGGTCATCGAAGGCAGGACATGCTGCAGTTTGCCTTCTCGATTTCGTTGGCAGAAAACCTGTGGTCGTGTAGAATGAATTCAGTTTTGCTAGAGTGCTCTCCATGGTCAGCATTTGCAGTCCCCTCTGGATACTCTGTTCTCCACAGCTGCAGACCATTTGGGTCGTGGTCTTTCTCAGGCTGTCTTCTGCTTTAAAGCTGGACACATAATAAGATTTGGCCATGCTCTTTTTGTGGGTAGTGCATGTGTGTTGGGAGCATGTTGGCCAGGAGGCTTCCCTGTCCTGGATTGTTGCTGCCACCTCCCTCTTTGTGTATGTGGCCAATGGAGGAGACGTGGGCCTTTGGTCAGAGGAGCTGCTGCCCCTCCTCTCGTCATTCTCTGTCCCATGCCAAACGACACAGGACAGTCAGTGGTGCCTGCAGGTGGATCTGTCTGCCACGGCAGCCTGGGCACCGGAAAGCCTTCTTTGGATTTCTTACTGTGTTTGTAGTCAGATCAGATCACTCTAGAATTTGGTTACTTAGTTTCATGTTGATCACCATTTCTTTCCAGTTTTCCTGATTAGAAACTCTTTTGTACAACGAAGTTATAGCTCCTTTTGTAGCCTGCATAGTACCTACCCTTAGAACAGGTGGTGGTATCTATGTTAAAAAATGAGCTAGAAAAAGCTTTGGGATAGTATACTTCTGATTTTCCAGGGAAAAAAAAACCAACTCCTAGTATAAGAGAATAGAAAAGAATGTTTTTACTTTGTTATAATATGCATGATATGACTGGAGGTTAACTTTTATGTAAAGGGAGGCATCATTATATAAAGCCTTCATTAAAAACTTATTTTTTTTATAAAGGCTTTTTGGACAAAGTTTTATAAGTACAGGTAATACATCTTGCTACAATTGGGATTATCTACTTAGAATGTATTTCTTGGGAGTAATGGAGGTCCGTTTTTCTTTCTTTCTTGATTCTGGCCAAGTTAGGTCCTGATGCCTTCTTCTGAGCAATAAGCCCCATAGGAGCTGTGGGAGAATTGGGGGCTGGGCGCAGTCAGAGGGGGTGACCAAGTTATCCCACGGCAGCCAGCGAATACCTGGAGCTTCGTTTGTCCTGTTGACAAACCTGATAGTAGTTCTTTCTCTCTTCCCTCTACCTTCAGCCCCTTTGGCAAGAAACAGCTTTGAGCACTGTCTCCAGGTATGGGGAGGGTCTCTACCATGCAGATTAGAAGCATTTGCTAATTGCCTTCTTCTGTTTGTCATAGCAGAGGTGAAAACTCCCAAGCGCCGACAGCCATTTGTCCCTTTTGCTCTGAGGAATCACACAGGGTGCACTTTGTGGTTTGCCACCCTGACCACCACGCCCACCAGGTAAGGAGCACTCAGTTTGCCACCCTGCCACCAAAACCTCCTTGTACCAGGCCAGGAGAGCAAGGTGGGCCCCTTCTTGAGGTTCTTGGGATTATATTTGAATCAATAACTTGCTGTCTTGCTGAGTTTATGATGAAGGTTCTGGTTCTATGTAGAATCCGTAAACGGAGAAGTAGGTCCTGAGTCTGAAATAATCAAATTATGATCTTGATCTTGGTATACATTATGTTTAAAAGTGAGACAATCGAGGATGTGAGTAGGAAGTGTGGAAAAAAAGTCATTCCAGCTTTTCTCTTTAGTCCCCGTCTCCCTTTCCCCGTTTAGAGAAGCTGTATGTGGTTATTAAACTAAACGTTTGGCATTTTTCTTCCAAGAGTGCTTTGAAAACATCCCCCATCCTCCGCCACCCCTAAAGAATTATCGTCCGTACCTAAAACACACTTCAACCCAGATGGAATCGGGTGGAGTTTGGAGAACAAATTAGAGTTTACCTAAGCCAAATGAGAACCTTTTCTAACAACTTTCTGCCTATTTAGATCTTGGCTCAAGGCTCCAATACATGGTGATCTTTCCAGCTTACATAATGAAGTACATGAAATGAGTAACAGAATCAATTGATTTGAAAACAAACATTTCTCCTGCCTCCACTAAGTATGGCAGTGCTCTAGAAAGGAGGTTTTCTGTTTATTTTAACAGTTCAGGTCTATTAAATTCTATCTAGTCACCTACATGCTACTTTAAAAAGTCATGCCTTAGATTACATGTACCAGAGTCTACTGCTGGAGGGAAGTGACTATATAATGATAGCTTTCAGTTATTTCTGAAATTTCAAATAATTTGTTAGTGAACATGAAGATGACTGTGGTTACTGACCTTCTAGTTCATCCTTTGGAGCCCAGTTATGCACCTTATTGCTGGGAGTCAAGATCCGGGAGTGTTCTGCTCCTCGGCCCAGAGCTCTTATGAGAGGGAGCTGGGAGAATGAGGGGCAAGCTGGTATCCTCTGATTTGCTTCCAGGGCTGCACTGTCTCACAGTGGGAGTCCAGGGGTCGTTCCTGAAGGGAATGGAACATTTCTTGATGACGCGCACAATGTGAGTGAATGGCGAGAAGTCCTCACGGGCGAGGAGATTCCCTTTGAATTTGAAGCAAGAGGAAAGTTAAGACACAGGTAATGTACGGTTTATTCTTTTCTTTAAAAAGTAAAAAGTTGGGCTGGGCGCGGTGGCTCATGCCTGTAATCCTAGCACTCTGGGAGGCCGAGGCGGGTGGATCGCTCAAGATCAGGAGTTCGAAACCAGCCTGAGCAAGAGTGAGACCCTGTCTCTACTAAAAATAGAAAGAAATTAATTGGCCAACTAAAAACATATATATATAAAAAATTAGCCGGGCATGGTGGCTCATGCCTGTAGTCCCAGCTACTCGGGAGGCTGAGGCAGTAGGGTTGCTTGAGCCCAGGAGTTTGAGGTTGCTGTGAGCTAGTCTGACGCCACGGCACTCTAACCCGGGCAACAGAGCGAGACTCTGTCTCAAAATAAATAA